>JAYESA010000867.1:0-85803 GCA_036927795.1 Iris macrosiphon | reverse complement strand
ACGATAATTGTAGTACAATTAGAGTAGAATATTATCGTATTTTTGTTTGGCAAAAACAGGTGCCTACTGGTCCTCAAATCCCTAGGTGTACAGAGATGGTAAATAACAGGAATTTAAATAGGTAATAAATACGTACGTTTGTAACGATATTTGTACGACTAAAACGAAGCATCAAACAAGGTTTCTGGAAGTTGCACGAAATACAGAAAAAGTAGTCTAACAAGTCTAGGGCAGGTATGTGAAATTTGTTTAGGGTTTAACAACTAGTGGGATGCCCTAATTAATTGTGTAATGAACAGGTGCACAATCAATAGATTATATAATAAATAAATTTTTAAAAAGTTGCTATAATTTTAATTAGTCTAAACTAATCCTAAATTACTGAAATCTGGTCGAGAGAGTTTATAATCTACCCTCCTTAGAATATTTCGTCCCCGAAATAAAAACAATCATATACTGAGAATGAAAGATTGATTGTGGACATATGATGATTAAGAGAGATTGAGTTTTGAAATATTGGACATACCCTGGTTTGGAAATAAATGGGGATAACGCTGACGAATATCCTCTTCTCGTTCCCAGGTGGATTCACCTGGTGCATGATGTCTCCATGCAACACGAACGAGAGGAATAGTCTGGCCTCGCAAAACTTTCTCGCTACGGTCCAGGATCTCTACAGGCTCCTCCTGGTATGATAAGCTTGGCCCGATGGTGATCTCTGAATAGTCCAGCACATGACTCGGGTCTGGAATGTACCTTCTCAGCTGAGATACGTGGAAGACGTCATGTACTCCCTCCAAGGTCTGTGGTAGAGCTAGCCTGTAAGCAACTTCTCCGACACGATCTAGCACATCGAAGGGTCCAATGTACCTTGGACTTAGCTTCCCTCTTCCTCCAAATCTGATAGTTCCTCTGGTAGGTGAGATCTTCAAGAACACATGCTCCCCTACTTGGAACTCGAGAGGTCGGCGATGAATGTTGGCCCAGTGCTTCTGCCTGTCTTGTGCAGCTCGTAGGTGTCCCTGGATCTTCTTTACCTTCTCCACCATACGAATAATCAGTTCTGGCCCCAGAATCTGTCTCTCGCCAATATCGCTCCAGCATACTGGGGAACGGCATTTCCTTCCATACAAAGCTTCAAAGGGAGCCATTTGGATGCTCGCTTGATAGCTGTTGTTGTAGGAAAATTCCACCAGATGTAAGTGATCTTCCCAGGATCCGCTGAAATCAAGCATGCAGGCTCTCAGCATATCTTCTAGAGTCTGGATGGTGCGCTCTGACTGGCCATCTGTCTGTGGATGATACGAGGTGCTGAACTTGAGGTGAGTACCAAGACTCTCTTGCATACTTCGCCAAAAGTAAGATGTAAACCTCGTATCCCGGTCAGATATTATGCTGACTGGTACTCCGTGCAGACGCACGATCTCCTTCATGTACATGTCCGCCAAGACTTCTGTAGATTGTCCAACTCTGAAAGGTAGGAAATGAGCAGCCTTTGTGAGTCTATCTACGATTACCCATACATCATTACGACCACTAGGACTTCTTGGAAAGCCCGTAACAAAGTCCATCGTAATGTGTTCCCATTTCCACTCAGGTATTGAGAGGGGTTGAAGTAGACCGGCAGATCTCTGATGTTCAGCCTTGACTTGCTGACACACCAGGCACTTAGCCACAAAGCGTGCTATCTCCCGCTTCATTCCATGCCACCAGTAATATTGTCGCAGATCTCTGTACATCTTTGTGCCTCCTGGATGTATAGAGTATGTTGAGCTATGAGCTTCTGACATCAGCTCATTACGAAGTTCTCCATTTGGAACATAAAGACGATCACCACATCTTAGAGTCCCATCTTCGTGTATGCGACATCCTGTCTGAATTCCAGCCTCTGTTCTTTGTTGAAGCCTCTGAAATCTTGCATCTGTTGGTAGAGCAGCTTTGATTCTTTCTACCAAGGTTGATTGCAGCTGATAGTTTGATAATTGGCCGTCAAGTCCTGGCATAATGACCTCTATTCCCAAATTTTCTAGATCTTTCAGAAGACCTGGTTGGGTGATCATAAAGAATGCCGAGGGTCTTCTGCTTAGAGCATCTGCCACCACATTAGCTTTCCCCGGATGGTACTGTAGATCAATTTCAAAATCCGTCATCACTTCAAGCCACCGTCTTTGCCTCAGATTTAAGTCTTTCTGAGTGTAGACATATTTCAGGCTTTTGTGATCGGTGAATATCTTCACTCGTTCGCCGTATAGATAATGTCTCCATAGTTTCAGGGCGAAGATGACTGCGGCAAGCTCCAGGTCGTGAGTGGGGTAATTCTTCTCATGAGTCCTCAGTTGTCTTGAGGCATAAGCTACAACCTTCCCATGTTGCATTAAGACACAACCAAATCCTTTTCCGGATGCATCGCTATAGATGACGAAACCTCCTGATCCAGATGGTATAGTCAAAATAGGGGATGTAGTTAGACGCTTCTTCAACTCATCAAAAGCTGTCTGGCATTCTTCAGTCCATAAGAACTCCTGCTCCTTGCGGGTAAGACGGGTAATTGGCTCCGCGATTCTTGCAAAGTTTTCTACGAACCTCCGGTAATATCCGACAAGTCCTAGAAAGCTTCTCACCTCTGAGACATTGGTCGGAGTTGGCCATGTCTCCACAGATGAAATCTTTGCTGGGTCTACCGAGATGCCTTCTCCTGTGATAACGTATCCAAGAAATGCGACACGGTCAAGGAAGAATTCATACTTGCTCATCTTAGCATAAAGGCTCTCCCGTCTCAGCGTCTCTAGCACCAGTCTCAAGTGCTCTTCATGCTCCTTGTGGCTCTTCGAATACACCAGAATGTCGTCGATGAAGACTACCACGAACTGGTCCAGATATTGGTGGAAGACTCGGTTCATCAGATTCATGAATACGGCAGGTGCATTAGTTAGCCCAAACGGCATTACCAGGAACTCGTAGTGACCATAACGAGTCCTGAATGCTGTCTTTGGAATATCTTCCCTCCGTACCTTGACCTGATGATAGCCTGATCTCAAGTCTATCTTCGAGAATACCACGGCTCTTGTTAGTTGATCGAACAGGTCGTCAATTCTCGGCAAGGGATACTTGTTTTTGATTGTCAGAGCGTTGAGGGCTCTGTAATCAATACACATGCGATATGTTCCGTCCTTCTTTGGTACAAACAACATTGGTGCTCCCCAGGGTGATGCACTAGGACGAACAAATCCCTTGATCTGTAATTCCTCCAGTTGAAGCTTCAGCTCGTCAAGCTCCTTCTTCGCCAGTCGGTATACATTTGAGGATACCGGTGCAGCTCCGGGTATCAACTCAATTGTGAATTTCACTTCTCTGTCAGGCGGTAGGCCTGGCAATTCCTCTGGAAATACGTCCTCGAACTCTGCTACAATTGAGGGAAGTGCTGTCTCCATCGCCATGTAAGCTCTAGGAGTCTGGCCTACTCCTTGCTCGATGGTTCCTCGGACATATTCGAACTCTGGGTGATCTGGGGGTCTAAAGATAACACTACCCTTTCGGCAGTCTAGGATAGCATTATTCTGACTTAGCCAGTCCATGCCTAAGACAACGTCAAAATTTGGCATTGGGAGTACCAAAAATCGCGCTCTTAGTCCTCTACTACAAACTACTACCGGACAGGTTTTGATAATATTGGTAACTGGAACAATACCTCCTCCAGTAAGTATTTTCCCACACTTGGGTAGCGGGGAAGTGGATAGCTTGTGCATGGCTACGAAACTACTGGATATGAAAGCCAAAGTAGCCCCAGAATCGAATAATACAGTTGCAGGTAATGATGCAACTAAAATGGTACCTGTTATAGTTTTCCCTTCAGGCTCTTCTGCAACTGCAGCTAACGCAAAAGCTTGTCCCTGCCTTTGTCCTCCGGCTTGTTGTCTGGCCTTGAATTGGGCCTCCTGAGTAGGCAGAGGTGCTCCTCTCTGATATCCTCCTGATGTGCAGGGAAGCATCTTCTGAGCTTGGGCTCCTGGCTTCTACCCTTGTTGTGGTGCTGCATCTCTGCGTTGTGGGCAGTCTCTGGCCATATGATTTTTAGCTCCACATAGCAGGCATAATCCTAGCTTCTTTCTGCAGTCATTGGCAAAATGCCCCTTCTTGCCACAAAAGTGACAAGTCGGGAGCTCCTTCTTCTGATAGGGTCCCGTTGTCTGCTGCGTCTGATATTGTGGACGACGGATAGGTCCTCCTGCTCCTTGCTGGTTCTTGGCCGAGAAGGTTGGATTTGAGCGTCTGGCTCCTCGGCCAATGGCTTCTTGCTCCCTGGCTTCTGTAAGAACCTCGTTGTAGGAGATTCTTGACTGCATTGTTGTGTACCTCTGGAGCTCGTAGTTAAGGCCATGGTGGAATCTTTTAGCCTTCTTCAGCTCGTTCGGAATCAGATCAGCACCGAAACGACTTAGTCTGCTAAACTCCGCGTCGTAGGCATCTACCGTCATGTTTCCCTGCTCCAGGTGCAGGAACTGGGAGTATAGGGCATTCTGGACTGTCGCTGGGAAGTACTTGGCGTTGAAGTGCTCCAAGAATTGTTGCCAAGTTTGGTCTTTGCCGACGCTGCGCTCTATGGATTCCCACCAGTGATGGGCGTTGCCAAGAAGTTGGCCCCTCACAGCGGTCATCCATAGGTCGGGGGTGAGTTGTGATCCTTCTAGCAGCATTTCGGTGTTGGAGATCCAGTCGGAGATCTCCTCAAGAGTCTCGTTGCCTTTGAAATCTCTCGGGCTCATTTGACGGAAGCCTCGAACTGTGCCCGCTGGTTGGACAGGTGCTGGTGTCGGAGTAGTAGTTCTCTCCAAAGCCGTCATCAACGTCTGTCGCAGAGCTTCAGTCTGCTGTCACTGAGACTGTCTCAGGGCCTCAGTCTATTGCCACTGGTTCTGCAACATAGTCTGGAGAAACTGCAGCATTTGAGGTTGACCCTCAAGTTGTGGCATCAGGATAGGCAAGGCTGGAGGTGGAGGCAAAGGTGTCTCCGACTGCGGTATTGGTGTCGTCTCCTGACCAGAATTCTGATGATTGGACGGAGTTCCTTGGGCACTTGGCGAAGGGTCTGTTGCTTGGTCAGCCACATTATTCGCAAGTTTCCCGGGTATGTCCATATTTCTGAGGAAAATAGGATAATTAGAAAACACAAAGGAGATAAATAATGATAATCAATCAAGATGCAATAATAGAAATTGTAAAGATGGTGTTAGTGTGGATGAGACCTAATATTCCTATCCTATGGCAGGCTTGCTAGGCATGTCATCATACCACTAGCAATAAAAACTGGACCTGCATGGGCCACCACTAAAACCGTGTCACGCCCCAGTCCCAAAATATCAGGAACTAGGCCACGTGTCACTGGCCAGCTAACACGTCACCAAGGGCTTAATCCATTTTTAATAGACCCATAGGGACGTGCTACGCTGTCCTAAGATACTAAAAGAACAACACAGGCAAATCTATCTCATCCACAACAAAATGTCAGAAAAGCAAGTGCTGAATATATATATAAAACTGAGTCTGATACAGTACACAACTGGTGAGATTTACAAGCCTACTACAAAAACTGATAATAGCGCAGAAAAATCAGATAGACTAAGCAGTGTCTATCTGATCAAAACATCTCCATCTCCAAGTGGCAGGCCTCTAGGGTCAAGCATACTCTGAGGGTGTCTCCTCGAGCTCCTCCTCGGTAACACATCTAGCCTCCTGATCAGGGCCGTACACAGTGGGGTAGAAAGCCTCGTCTATATCTGGCAGGGAACCAGGTCCTCAGTGGGACATAACAAGATACAGAAAATGACATGCCATGTATGTAAATACTGAAAATAGAAAATAAATACAGGGTGCTAATCATTCTAAGTGAAATGCAAGTAAAGACCTTGTAGTACGCATGGGATTGTGTCGGCTAGACATATGCTGACGTAGTTCACCAATCGTGGGGATTGGCTAGTATATGTGTCATATGCCCCCTGACTCAAGGGAACTCTGCAATCGACCATCATGGTACGAAGGTATAAAATATTTATGGAGGGGGTGTCCCATACGTCTACTAGTTATCTTTCCCATCCCAATGAAACTAAATGTCAAGTTATACTATTCCTGAATTATTCTAATCCGTGATGCGGGTCACACGTACTGGTAGCTAATCAACTACGCAGCTCGCATCCCAATATGCATTGCAACCATGTTGCGTGTTCCCGTGATAGGGTCTAGGAAAATATTAGAATACTCTCACAGCAAATGGTGAGTCTGTAAGACTAAGTTAAATATGCTAATGTCAACGTATCAGTTGACTGTACCCAAGGCAGTCTCAGGTAATCATGGTATATGAAATTCAGGAACAAAGCAGATATCAATAATTGAATTTGAACATTAACTTGGCAAGGTATACTTGCCTACTCCTTGATAGTACTGAAACCTGATCTCACAGTCAGGGTTGAGGGTGCTTGTGACTGGGGGTCACTGGCTGTGCTGAAGTTGGTTTCTGTTAAAACAGACAGGGTTCGTGAATATCAAAGTTGTAATATAAAGTATATGTATATATACTTATATTCACATATATAATATAGTTATATATATAGTATGTATATATATATAGATATAATATATATAGCAGTATATATAGTATATACAGAACAGAAAAATGCAGGTATATATAGAATTTATAATAGTAGCAGGGTATATCCTCTGCCATATATAAATAATATAATGTTATCAGGGTGTATCCACTGATGTATATATATATATAAATTGAAATGACAGGACAGAAAGTAAATACATATATATCTATGTAATAGTACATAATGTATATAGATAATATATATATATATATATATTGAATTTAAATGACAGTGCAAGAATTGAAATTATACATATATATATGTAGGTTGTATTATCCAGCACAGTAATATATAATAAATAATAATTGAAATGATATTGCAAGAATTTAAAATAGGTATATATATAAGCTGTATTTATCCAGCAATATAACTTTTATCAGGGTCTATATGTGACCACTGGATAATATATACATATATAGTAAATTGAATAAGTGCATATAAATAATAAAAAGAAAATGCATAGCATATATATCTGTATATATATATACTGTGTATATCCACAGTGAATAATATAATTATATATAGTACATAGCATATATATATATAGATATATATATTATATACATATATATAATATATATACATAGTTATATATACATAACATATATAGTTATATATATTATATACATATATATATATATATATATATATATATATATATATATATATATATATATATATATATATATATATATATATATATGTAAATATACATATATAAATACATAGTATACATATATAAATACATATATATTAGTAGTATATATACACATATATAATATATTATAGCAATATATATATATAGTGTAATTATACTGTATTTATATAGTATAATAATATAATACACACATATATATATATATATATATATATATATATATATATATATATATATATATATATATATATATATATATCATATATATACATATATATATACATATATATATACATATACATAAATACGTATATACATATATATATAGAGTTAGGGTTTATACCTACTGGTAGGGGGGTCCCACGCGGTGTTGCCGGCGGGAGGACGGCGGCGGAGGCGACGGCGGCCGGCCGGAGAAGTAGCTGCAGCAGCAGCTGTAGTTAACAACAGCAGCAAGCAGTAGCAACTTGCAGCAGCCGCAGCGCCGCGTGCGGTGGCGAGGGTGGCGGAGCAGTGCGTCGGGACGGTGGAGGAAGGGGCGGTGAAGAGTTCGGGGTGGGTGGCGGTGGTTAGAGGCGGTGGTGGCGGTGTCTAGGGAGGTCGGGAGGTGGCTCGGGCAGTGGGCAGGGAGAGGCGGTGATGGTGCTGCGGGGGTGACGGCGGGAGCTGTGGTGGTCGTGGAGGGACGGGGCGGTGATGGTTGGGTAGAGGGAGTCACGGCGGAGCGGATGGGGGTGGTGGCGGAGGTCCACGGTGGTCGGGGTGGCGGTGAGGGGCGGTCGGAGGTGGGGAGCTGATGTTGGTGTTGGAGTTGGTTTGGTTGCTGTGGGGGCTGCCGGAGGCGGAGGCGGTGGCCGGAGGGGGTGGGGCTTGGCCGGAGGGGAGTGGGGGTCAGGGCGAAGGGTCGGGCAGGGTTTGGCCGGAGGCGGTGGTCGGAGGTGAGGGCTGTGAGGGTTTGAAGAGAGGGGGGGTCGGGTTTTATAGGGGTTGTAGGTAATGGCAATTTCGTAATTAAGGGGAAGTTTTGGGGTAGTTAGGTAATTCTGATTTTTGAGATATTTTCTCCTGAAATTTTCTGGGTATTTTGGGTGGGTCCCATACACCTATTCACTAACCAATAGGATTATGCCACCTTACATGCAATTTTGCATAAAAACCCATAACTTTTCATAATTTGCATAAAAGCATAAAATTTATATTTTGCGTAATTTCGCAATTTAACAAATTTCAAATACTGATTTTCCGAAATTCTGAATTGTACAGAAATGAGGGAAATAGCTGGGGAAAATGTTTTGGACAGTGTGGGGTGAGTCTGGGCAGAGGCAGGGTCTGATTTCTTAGGTGATACGGTCCTCGTATTTATTAATTAATAAATACTGCGCACGGTGTTCACTAATTATTTAGAGGCTATTAGGGTCATAATTTTTCTACGGTGTCAATACGATAATTGTAGTACAATTAGAGTAGAATATTATTGTATTTTTGTTTGGCAGAAACAGGTGCCTACTGGTCCTCAAATCCCTAGGTGTACAGAGATGGTAAATAACAGGAATTTAAATAGGTAATAAATACGTACGTTTGTAACGATATTTGTACGACTAAAACGAAGCATCAAACAAGGTTTCTGGAAGTTGCACAAAATATAGAAAAAGTAGTCTAACAAGTCTAGGGCAGGTATGTGAAATTTGTTTAGGGTTTAACAGCTAGTGGGATGCCCTAATTAATTGTGTAATGAACAGGTGCACAATCAATAGATTATATAATAAATAAATTTTTAAAAAGTTGCTATAATTTTAATTAGTCTAAACTAATCCTAAATTACTGAAATCTGGTCGAGGGAGTTTACATTTTACAAAGTAGATCAAGTGACTATATGTTATGATATGAGAGTTAGCAATAGTCATTCAAAGCAACGAAGTGTTGTCAGTTCGTCGAGTACAAGTTTTGTCCTTGCATATGCATGAGTGGCAAATGGAAGCGTTCCAAAAGTTCTATCTTTTGAACTTGCTGGTTCTTGGAAGCAGATCGACGGAATAAGATCGAGTCTTGCTTTGAGTAACGGTGATATTAATCACTCCAACAAGTTTTTCTAATTTTGTTTTGTTCTTGTTATAGCAACTTGGTAAATGTATTGTTAGTTGCTGAATTCAAATGTCGTAATTCAAGTCAAGTTGTAATATTCTTTTGGTGCAAGTTGTTGTAAACGTCAATTTATTATATATTTTTTATTTTTATCATACATTATACGATCTTTGTAACCGCGGAAACAAAATAATATATATATATATATATATATATATATATATTTGTTGAAAATGTAAATTATATTTGTTGCATAAACATGCCGACTTATAATCATATTAAAAAACCAAATCCTAGAGTTTTGATTAAGTACTATAGTAGACAATTGTCTTACTCAAACCAATGTCAATAAAGAAAGATTAATTATGGTTTAAAAAATATAATGGATTATTTTGTATAAACATAATTAGACTTTGAGTATTGGATTTGACCGTTTTAAACTTTGGATATTCGAATTTTTCAGTGACACGTTTTAGTGACCAACGTTCGTCATAAAAGACTCGTTTTATCACTAAAAGTTCAATTTCGTTACTAAAATGTGTCTCTAAAATAATTTAAATATTCAAAATCTAAAATGGACAAATCTAGTACCCAAAGTCTAATTAGATCTAAATCTAGTATTCTTAAACAAAATAACCCAAATATAATCCAAAAGGATCAAAGAAGTCATTGAATGACCTTTTCTTCGTTTGTGTTAAAAAAATAGAGTGCATAACACCTAGACTACCTACTTTGACAAATATTAGAAAGAAGGTAAAAAAAAAACGTGTCTAGCTATTGCTCATCTAACATAGGCTGGTGATAAGGGCACTATAAAATATACTTGGGACTAGCTCAGGATTGGGACTAGCCCATTAATGAATGAAGTTTACTCATACTAGCCCAAAAGTTTACTCATACTAGCCCAGGATTTGCGCTCCGTCTCCGCCTCATCCCCCGTCCTCCACCGCCGTCTCCCGTCGCCGCCTCCGCCTCCTCCCGCCGCCTCCTTCCCCTCCCGCTCCTCCGCCTTGTACCCATTTTCGGTGCTCGACTACCTCGGCACCTTCGGTGTCCGCCGCTCCTCCCTCCCCTCATTCCTCCGCCGCTACCACTAGATCCTCCACTCCAGCGTCGTGGAGGACTGTCAAAATTTTTTAGACAGCCAGTAAATTACATTTAAATGCAACATAAAACCAGTAACAAATAAGTTAATTTCAACAAACCATATCTGATCATTTTGCTAACTGAATACTGTATAGTCACATAGACATTGGTCAGATGACATGAATAATAGCACAATGACAAAAAAAAAAAAATAACAGCACACAGGAAACCACAAAAGAAGAAGAAAAAATAGAAGGACTGTTAAAATTTGACATATATGTTGATTTTTTAGGACTGTCAAAATTTTGACAGTCCTACCCATTGGAAGGACTGTCAAAATTTTGACAGTCCTAAAAATTCAACATATATTTTTAGGACTGCCTACCAATTGGAAGGACTGTCAAAATTTTGACAGTCCTAAAAATTCAACATATATTTTTAGGACTGTCAAAATTTTGATAATCCTACCAATTGGAAGAACTGTCAAAATTTTGACAGTCTTAACAATGGGTAGGACTGTCAAAATTTTGATAATCCTACCAATTGGAAGAACTGTCAAAATTTTGACAGTCTTAACAATGGGTAGGACTGTCAAAATTTTGACAGTCTTGCAAATTGAAAGGACTGTCAAAATTTGACAGTTTTGATTATAAAAAAAAATCAAGAGTGAGCAGTCCCGAGTAATATTTGGAAGTGACAAACTTGTAATTATCAATGATAAATATTTGGACAGTTCCGAATAATTTTAGTAGTGCCCTTGTCAACAGCCCAAACCAAACAAATATGTGTTGGCGTTCTAATTAACATCTACTAGAGAATTATGTGAAGACAGCACACATACCATATTTATTCGGATTGGATTAGAATCATTAAAAAAAAAATTGTCACATAAGCAACATTTTGGCCCAACACTTGCGTATAAGGCTAGCCAATTTACATTAACATATCCAAATGGTAGGAAAGCTTTTAGACTACATGAATTATAAAGAATGGCTCCAAGTAGGGACACCATGGTGCCTGTGGCCATTGCATCTATGCAAATAGAAAACCAGCAATAAAACCCCAACAACTAAGTGGCAAAGAGTTGAGTGACTTGTAAATGTTACTCTACATATGTGGTGTCCACATGTAGTGAAAGAACACAATCAATCTCTTTGGACAAAAGGGTTTTGTAACTTAGCTAGTGCTTAAATATTAGGAGGAGGATTAGTTATGTAGAAGAAGTAGGTTCTAAGCCTCTTCTTGACTCATGTGGTAACTTGACACCTGTTTTTCTTGGACAGAATAGACAGCTCTACAAATTACTTTTCCTCTTTTTCCTTCTTTTTCCTCTTCTACCTTTTTTTTTTTTAATTTTTTTTTTTTAACCATCAATAATTTATGGCAACATATTAGACAAAATGTACATGTGATGATGATGTTGTTTGGCAAGAATTGTCACATTGTCAAGCCTTGAGATGTTTGATTGGGTCATTGGGGCCCTAGGGGTAGGTGGGTGATGATTATAGCTAACAATGGTCCATGGGTTCCTACTTTATTTTTCTTTATTTTTGGCTTTTAGCTAAAGACAATAAGTAAGGTGGGGGCACATGTTAATTGCTTAGTACTTAACCTTCCTTCTAGAAACCTAAGCGTGTCATGAGCTTACTTAACTTACGTACCAACATAAACATCTCAAAATAACTTAGGCATGTGAATCTCATTTTTATCACTCTTTTTACGTCCTCTTAGCTTCAACGTATATCCATTTTCTGTTACTCAATTAGGACTTTATGTCTCTGTCTACTGACCACAAAGGTGTATATATAATTTGACTAGAATTTAAATAACTTTTTTTTAGTATGCATACAAACAATATAAACATATAAAAAATTGTGCAAGTTATTCCATATATTCTGACTTGACATGTTATAACATTTCATGTTAACCTACTAACTTTTAATGAGAATTAATAAAAAAAATTATGACGAAAAATGAAATACAATAGTAGGTAATAAACAAGCAAAAAAAAAAAAAAAATACAATTTTAAATAATATTTTCCACAAATTTTGATAATTATTTTTCCTAAGTCATGTTACAAGAAAGTCCTTTCAATAAGAACCATTGGATCATAAATCAATGGTTAAAATCGTTGCTTGTATGGATACAAAAATTTTGTTGCTTATACTATAGAATGACTCATTACAAATGGCGTCTAGCCTAGTGGTTAAGACCGATGCATATTATCCAGGAGGTTGCGGGTTTAGTCTTCTGGACGCCATTTAATTTTTCTTCTGAGGAATTAAGTGGCGAGTTGGTGATGGGTGCAGTGCAGATTCTTTTGGCGATTAAGTCACTAGTTGGTAATGGGTGCAGTGCAAGTGCAGGTGCGGACCTACATGCCAAGATGTGTGGGACTTTCGGATCGGAATGTGGTGGACCTACGGACCGAGTTTGTAGGCCTTCGAATCAGGAGTCTGTAATATAATTATCTCTTCAAAAAAAATATAAGTCATTGATCAACGATCAAGATGCGGGTGAATCAGGTCACCACGATAAACATCACCTAAATTTAGATGGAATCTAAAACAAGAGAAACCCCTTATTCGGGAAAAAAATATGATCTTAAAAATATAAAGTCAAGAGTTTCTTTTACAACAGTCAATAAAATAGAAGAATTGCC
The DNA here is from genome assembly GCA_036927795.1 of Iris macrosiphon. Lineage (NCBI taxonomy): Eukaryota > Viridiplantae > Streptophyta > Magnoliopsida > Asparagales > Iridaceae > Iris > Iris macrosiphon. Next base: position 72,670 of record JAYESA010000867.1, on the reverse strand, counting down.
TAAAAGAATAGCACAATCACACTCGAGATATAACGTGGTTCAGTCAAAGATTAGAGCATCTCCAACTCTATTGTCTTGTTTTGTGTTGTGATTTCTATGTGGCATGACAACGAGATAGAAAAATGTTCTACAATGCAAAAGTATTGAGAAGACAATAAAAAATATATTTTTTTCAACTTTGAAGATAACTTTTTCATTTTTTTTTATAAATATTTTTATTTATAAATGATGATGTGAAATAAATTTATTATGAAGTCCATTGCCTAGATCTAGACAACCAACTTCACATTGTCCTTGTCATGTCGTCGACATGTCAACTTTACAACCAATTTTATATTTATATTAGAGAATAATTTTTGAAATAATAAATTGTGAATCATAGGTGGTAACCATTTTTTGTAAACTCACAACATGGTTGGAGATGCTTTTAGTCTACGACCACGGACAAGGAAAAGGAAAGAATTACTTAGTTGAATAAAAGAGAGAACACCTTACAAAATTAATCGAAGGAACAAACTATTCCACCTTATTCCTTTCTCTATTTTATTAGTTTTTCATATGCCAAATTAGTGCTAGAAATCCCTTAACATCTCTCTTTAATTTTTTTTTCTAAAGTTGGGAACAATTTGAATTGTTGAAAGAGTTTACCAAATCTTACCCAAACTGTCCGAACTAAAATTCCTGTTTGGGAACCGAAGTTCCAGTACTGGTGAGCACAAAGTGCATTGCGCTCTGAAATATGTTACATATTACGAATATGTGGTTACATATATAACAAATTACAAATCGAATCTGATTGCAGAGGAAGAAGGAACCCCTGACTACTAGGATCACTTTTTTCATCATTTTACCCTCGTAAATTTCTCTCTTCAAACCTCTGGTTAGGAGGAGAAATATGTGATTACACTTATCCCGACTGCACGGACATAACTTATCACGTATGCACGGACATAACTTGGACTCCTTAGCATGCACGAACTGGCAGCACTTTGTTGCTTCGTATGGTTGCTGCTAACTCTCCTCACGTAGTATATATATATATATATTCTCACGTTCTCTATTGAAAAAGAGAAGAACTCCTGAATATATAGGGAACCAACCCCTATTAGCAGCTTGTTACCCATTATGGAATAAATTTGGAGAATAACTCTCGATTAAGTTGGCGGTTACAACAGTAACTGTCACGTTGCAGCACCAGAATACAGAGACGGACATGACCAGCTATCCCGTACAAGATACTATACGTCGTACGGCGATCACGGCTGTAACAAGACATGGGGGTGCATGATAAAATCAAGTCACTTAGGGTCACACAAACATCTATATCTCAATCAATTAAACAAGAAACAATAATCATAGAACATATATGATAAAGCAATAAGGCATCCCAAACGCTTTATCTAGATGTTCTTGTCACGTCCCAGAACCAGAATAATGGAGAGCGGGGGCAGATAAAGCCAGCTATGTATACCAGAGTACTCTATACCCCGAGATACGGTCACAACTGTATAGACATGTGAGGATTTACTTTACAATCCAATAGTCATTCCTGGTCAAGAATCCTATGTGTCTCAATCTCAAGCAAGCAACAAGTTTACAAGATGTATGAACACCAACATATAATAGTAAGGCGTCCCAAACTATACATACCCAGATGATCATGAAACTAGTTACCAAAAATGAAGAACTAGCAGAGTACAATGTTACATGATCAGCTCTAGCTATAGTCTAGAATATGCTTTACATGTAGGTCCGCAGGCTAGAATGTCAAGTCCCAAAATACGAGCTAAACACGTGCTTGGTGGTTAAACGCCTCAAAAGAATAATGTACAAGATCAAGTGGGCGAGGAAGAAGAAACCCACTCATGTCCTCAGGTGCTCCTCGTATTCATCATCTTGAGGCGGGAAGTACAGGAGATCCTGCGGTCCTGCTCCAAAATCTGTCCATACAAAACCATTGGAGTCAGACCCCAAAACAACAAGTACCACAAGGGATCCAAACTTAAGAACTAAAACCAGCATGCAAACAAATCAATAGGAATAACAGGTAAAATAACAGTTAAATAAGTGCAGTGGTGAAAATAACAGTTAAATAGTTCTGGAGTAATTAAACAAGGGCATCTGGAATCAGTACCCCGGTTACCATTTTCTGATCGGCTGTTAATGCAAATTAGGACAGAACAAGACTGAAAATCAAGCGATCACGGCCAATCATGCCCTACGACTTGCTATCATTATCTAGCTAGGGTTATCACAATCCTAATTACTAATATATGCAGTTTAAGATTTCTTACAACCACATGCCCTGCAGACTATCCGGGTTATCCAGACGAACGGGTACATAGTACAGATTTATCAGGTATAATTATTATCTTATCTTTTCTGGTAGCGCAACACTCGTCGGTGTGCTGGAAGTGTGCCCCTCACGACGGAGAGCTCCAAATCCATCAGGTGTCGTTGGGATACCGGGATTGCATGTAACCAGAAAATCTCTCTATATACTATTTAGATTATTATTCTAGTTCTTAGCCTGAACAATTATCAAGGATTTTCGACTGTGGTGCTCAAAAATCTGTCTTAGACATGATGCAAGACAGGACATTAACTTGACGGGTACAATCAAAATCAACTACGGGGATATATGTCATGCAATACAGGTGCTACCAATAGCCTCGATCAGGACAGTTACAGAAATTCTCAAGTCATGAGTGCGCTACGTCGAGCCACTATCAGGATTATCAGGATCATGAGTATCAAGATTATCAGTACAGTATCAAGATTCAGTTCAAAATTAGGATTATCAGTACAATATCAAGATTCAGTTCAAAATCAGGATTATCAGTACAACGTCAGGATTCAGGAGTTTATTTATAATGTACAATTACTAGATCATGTCAGAAATCAAGATCAATATCAAGAATGTTATAATCAAAAAATAACCAGAATTAACTAAAATAACGGGATAAGAGAGAACTAGAGAATCATTAAGAGTTAAGCATATTAAAGATAATACTGGCATACAGGCGCATAAATCATCAATTCAGGATTGACGCATAAAATCAGGCAAGAAAATAACATTCACGCACAATGGGCCTGTAAACCCCCAGAAAATTTCAGATTTTAAAAATAAAATTTCTAGAATTTTTGGTGATTTTTTAACTAATTAAATCAAGGTATTTTAAAATTAAAGTATTTTTAAATGAGTTTATTAAATATTAAAATATTATGAAAATAATATTTTCTGGTATAAAATGAAAAATTAGACATAGGGTAATTTTTCTGAATTTTATTGGACCCCGTAAGCATTTTTAAAGCCCTAAAAACCAAGTTTTAAATAAGCCAATTAAACCCTAGAAATAAACCAGGTTTATTTTAAAATAAACCAAACCAACCCGAATTGAAACAGACCGGTTTAATCAAACCAAACACAATTCCTTATTGGGTCGGGTCGTGCCCGAAACCCGGATCCGAAACCCGCACCCGAAACCCGACCCCACCTCCTAGCGGATCGAGCCGGATTCAAATTGAACCCGACCCAACGACCCATAACCCGACCCATTTTCAACAGTTACTGCTACAGTAACTGTTGAATCCCGACCGCCGCCCATAACCGTCGCCGCCACCATCTTGGGCTGTAATCACCCTAAAATTTTCAGTTTGATAAAATCAATTTTTGGGATTTTTTTGCATTTTTCAAGAATTAACATAAGTGCTTTGGTGATTATATAATTTTTAATTGCTAATAACTAATATTAAAATGTAATAAAAATATGATTTTATGGTGTAAAATAGAAAACCGGACTTAGGATAATTTTTCTGAAATTTATTGGGCCCCAGACCTAATTTAAATTACCTAAAAACTATTTAAACTAATTAATTTATTATTATTATTATTATTATTATTATTATTACTATTGTTATTATTATTGTTATTTGATTTCCGGCCCGGCCTAGTGGGCCGAAGCCCAGCCCAGCCCTAGCTTAGCGGGTCGGGCGGGTCCGCCCAACCCGGAACCCGCCGCCCGACCCGACCCGACCCGGACTCCCCATCTCCCTCCCTACGCCTGTGCCCGAGAAACCCGCCGCGTTCTCCGGCCACGTCACCGGAGAACCGCCCGCGCCCTGCTCCACGACCCCACGTCCCCCTCAGCACCGCCTACTCCACCACGACCCTCCCCCGAGCCTCCCTATAAAACCCTCCTTCAACTTCTCCTCCTCCCTCAACTTTCCCCCTTCCAGAACCCTAACGCCGGCCTCCCCTAGCTCCGCATATCCCCGCCGTGCAGCCACCACCTCGACCCCCCCTCGCAGCCAGCCCCAGCGCCTAGCTCCGCCCTAGAGCCGCCGCTAGCCTCCTCCTTCCCGCCGCTTCCAGAACCCGACGACCTCGCCTCGAGCTCCTCCGCCGGGTCACCCCTCTCCACCTACTCCTCCTCCACTCTCCCCGCCTCCGCCGGTGATCCGACGACCCGCCGCCGGCCAACTCAGTCCCTGGCCGCCTCCGCCAGGTCCGCCAGAAGCACCCTAGGCCGGACACAACTCGCTGCCGGATACGGGCACAGTGGACACGGCGTGGACACGTCCAGGACACAGAGGCACGTGTCGGACACGAAAACCCAGTCTGGAGGAGCCCTGTTCAGGTACTCGTATCTCACACCTCGTAGCTCCGATTTCGATTCTGTAAATTACAACGCGTAGCCTGTATGACCCTCTCGGTGTCCGGATAAATCGCTCGGGGCATCGCGTCCTGTGGTGATCGCACACCGCGATCCAAAAACAGGAAAAAATGCTCTATTTTACCCCGGAACTGGGTACGCCCCGCCAAACGGGATGACTTGGTCGCGCGCGGTCTTCACAGATACGTGCGCGTCGTTGATACGGACGTGTGGGATTTCGCAGAAGTTGATTTGGATGTGCGTGCACACCGGAATTAACGCGTATCCGCGGACATCGCCCCATATCCGACTTTACTGAATCTCGTCCTAACTTTGTGTACACACGTCGGATCGAAACAAAACTTGCGCCATCGGACTCGTAGCGATACGCTGGTCCTGTGACCCAAGTTTGGTTCAATTCTGAGAACGTTGACGAAATCGCGTGTCGTGGGCCCCACATGCCCCACTCGACGGGCGATTTTGTGATCGGCTCATCGGAATTCAATTCTGAAAGTTCCGTCGGGTTCGTATCATCGTTCCTGACCTGTTGACACTAAGTTTGGTGAATTTGGAGACCGTTGACCCTGACACATTTTTCGGTGCAAAGCGGGCCCACCGGTGGACCCTGTTTTGACTCGAAATTGTCGTTTTTGCCCTTGTTTCCAAATTGGACTCAAGGACAGGCATTTCTAGCTAATTGACACCTTCTGAGTATGATGGTAATGTTTATTTCAGCATTCGGAGACAATTCTGGAAATTTCTCGAGAATAGGACCGTAATTGGAATCCAAACATCAGGCAAGTGTACCTCGCCAAAACTTGCAGTCTTTGCTAAATATTCCTTGGCTTAGTTATACATCAAAGGGCAAGTATACCTTGCCAACTTTACAGTCTTGTTGCATATTTTCTTATTTTATTTATAACTGTTGTACATGCTTAACCTAGGACCGTGTGACGTACTTAGCGTCCGATTATCAGTCGGGTGCCAACCCCGTACGCGGTGTTGGGTACGTCACCTAAAAATGGACATTTCGGACCCTTTACTTTCTCGTACTTGTCTTATCAAGTACATCATAACCCAGGACACTTGACACTATTCATGAGACAGGATCTTTCCGAGATATTCGTGGTGATTCTGTATAGGATACAGGACTTGACAGAGATATTTTATTTATAGACAATATGACTTGTTGCATTAGCTATAATCCCGCTGACATGGACATGAGACGTTATGGTCATGATATGCGTGATTACATTGGGTGGGACACACAGGCTACAGGCTGTTTCATATATATATCCACTACTATTGTGAGGTTGTAGACTCTCCAACAAAGCTAGACCCTTTACCTGTTATTACTGCTATCGGCTCCCCGACACAGAGCTTGTAGCGGTCTCAGCCTGAGTTCTAGTGCTGCTCTCATATTGTATATCACTTAGCTGGTTACATAGTTTACCCAATTATTTACTTATTGCTGTACTGCTTATTTATTTGGCTTGTATTTTCTGTACCTTGCTATGTCCCCTGAGGACCTGGAATGGATTATGTCCCCAGGTTTAGCTGAGGAGCAGTACCCCGAGATATACGGGACAGGAGCTAAAGCTATTACTGGACTTGATACTGGAGCAGAACTGAACCCTGAAGACGAGGTGACTGCCGAAGACTTCTCCTGAGTACCTGATCCCGTACTCAGTATTTACTTTATGTTTATCTCTTTTGTTCCTGGCCTATTGAGCCAGTGTATTCAGACATATGTCGGATTGTTTCTCCGACCGACTTGTTGAGATTTGTTGCTACTTATTTCCATTTCCTTATGCAGTTTATTTATTTATCTTTTATGGATGAGATTAGTGTGACTTGTTGTAGTAGACCTTCTTTACAGCTTAAGTGCGCCCTGATGGTTCCATTAAATTGGGTTGACCATCTGTGCGTGCTGCTGGCCATTGCCACGTGTCCAGTCCCTCGATATTTTGGGACTGGGGCGTGACATGGTTTTTGTGGTGGCCCATGCAGGTCTCGACTAAATTGTTCTGTTTCAACTTAGGGACCGGACAGGCCTGCAATAAGATAGGATAAGTTATAGGATCTCATCCATTGATTGAATCGTTTTTGGACTCTATGTCGAATTTAATTTAATTGCTTGAATTGCATCATATTTTGATTCCTCTGTGCGTTCTCATTGTTTCCTTTTGATGCAGAGTAATGGATCCTAGAAGTGGTGACGAGAACCCCTTGGGTACACCGCCTGAAGCTGTGGTTACCTGTGAAGATGGAACGACGCCAGATACCAGAGGACAATCCTCTCAGAGCAATCAATTTGGCCAGCCAAGTTCCAGGTTCAGGCGTGATGACATCCCGCCTTCTCCCTAGTTCCCTCCTACGATGCCTGTCTTTCCCCCAGGGCAGGCAATGGACGGACAAAAAATATTCCAGATGTTCTACGCCATGATGCAGGCACAACAACAGATCCAACAGGAGGCCCAACGTCATGAGGCCGAGAACCTAAGGAACAGCCTAGTCGCAGCATTGGAACATGCAAATCCACCAAATAGGCGACCAGCGACGGGATCTATCACAGATTTCCGTCAACTCAAACCCCGTACCTTCTCGGGCAAGGAAGGACCAACTGAAGTTCATGAATGGCTTACGAACACGCAGCATCAGTTGGAGGCCGCTGAACTTCCAAGGGACAAGTGGATGATTGCCGTCAGGATGCAACTGACGGACAACGCGCACCAATGGTGGCTATCCGAAGAAAGGAGGCTCGGACATGATCAAGTCACTTGGGAGGAGTTCTCCAGACTCTTCCAGGAAATGTACATCCCTGCTGTTGCTCGGTCAGAACTCCGAGACAAATTCAACCGCCTGATCCAGAGAAATATGACGGTGGAGGAATACAACGCCGAATTCATTCGCCTGAGCCGCTTCGCCCATTCTCTAATTCCTACCGAAGAAGAGAAGGCGGAGAAGTTCTTTGATGGACTCAGGTTCGAGCTCCAGAAGTTAATCGGATCTGTCGTGCCCACATCTTACACCGACGTCCTTGCTGCAGTACGTCGTATGGAGTGCGTTACTCGGAGGGAGTCAAGCCTGAAACATCCATTCTCCTCAGCACCGTCCAAGTCATCACAGGGGGATTCTGCCAAACGGCCCCAGAAGATCCCGCCTCCGAGAACAACGACAAAGAACCTACCTACTTGTTGTCACGCCCCAGTCCCAAAATACCGTAGGATCGGACGCGCGACAAAGGCCAGCAGTACGCACCGATGGACAAACCCAATTTAATGAATCCATCAGGGCATACTTAAGCTGTAAAATCAAGTCTACTATAACATGGCACAACTAATCTCATCCACACAAGATATAAAATATGATCCACAGAATAAATAAGGAATGAAAATCATCAGCTAGTCTCAACAAAATGCTTCGAGGAACAACCCGATAAATATCTAATACAATGGTTCAACAGACCAGAAAGTAAATGACTGAAATAAATAATAAATACTGAGCATGAACATGGATGCTCAGGAGAAGTCTTCTGCTACCACCTCATCCTCGGATGGTGGTACGGCTCCTGGATCAGCTCCTGCTCCGGTCCCGTATACCTCGGGATAGATCTCGTTCTCAAATCCTGGGGACATAATCCGGATCCAGGTCCTCAGGGGACATAGCAAGGTACAAGAAAGCTCATACCAAAATAAATGTAGTGCAGCAGATAATGAAATAAATAGGGCAAATAAGTAACCATCTAAGTAAAAATGCAAGTGAGAGCAGCACGAGTACTAAGGCTGAGCCACTACAAGCTCTGTGTCGGGGAGCCAGTAGTGGTAATAACACGTAATGTGCCTAGCTCTGCTACGAGAGTCTACGGCCTCACAATAGTAGTAGATATATATAGAAAACAGCATGTAGCCTGTGTGTCTCTCCCAACCCAATGTAACCACGCATATCATGACCATAACGTCTCATGTCCATGTCAAGCGGGATCATAGCTAATGCAACAAGTCATAATATATCTATGAATATAGTATCTCTGTCAAGTCCTGTATCCTATACAGAATTACCACGAATATCTCGGGAAGATCCTGTCTCATGAGTAGTGTCAAGTGTCCTGGGTCAAAGTGTACTTGGTAAGACAAGTACGAGAATATAAAGTGTCACGAATGTCCATCTCTAGATGACAGTACCCAACACCGCGTACAGTGTTGGCACCCGACTAATAATCGGACGCTAAGTACGTCACACGGTCCTAGGTTAAGCATGCACAGCAATATAATGAAGCAAGGAAAATATATAATAATACTGCAGAGTTTGGCAAGGTACACTTGCCTGGGGTCCTGTTGCTGGTATGAATCAGAGTCCAAGTCACAGTCCAAATAGCCTATGTATTACAAATTTATCACGTCAAAAGATAATTTATTTTAATTTATTTAATTCTGGAATAATTACTCTAAAATTCTATTTTAATCTTATTATTCTGATTTTTATGTTAATTCCTAAATTTTGTCCAAAGAAACTAAATTTTATCAACTCGAGACTCATGGCACGCAAATCGAGGCAATCTGTTGACCAAAAAGTCAACCAACACAAACTCGAATTTTATGCATGATTTTCTGTAGATTTTAGTATAAAAACATACTGGAATTTACGGCTCGTCCGAATTCAAATTCGTTTGGGAATTATGGCACATACAAATTTTGTATTGTGCACCGATGGTTAAATTCTAATCTAGAAGTTCTACAGAATTAACAGTATATAAATACTTCGAATTAAATTCTGAGAAAAATATATGTCGATGATCTCGACATTAGCTTTTCGAAACTTTAAACGGTTCATGATTCTGATTCCGGGTTCTCCCAAAATTGCAAAAACATCAAAACACGTTTATTTTTGGACATGTTGTGCTTTACGAATTTTCCAGAATTTAATACTAATAATTTCGAAATTTTTTTTATATAATCAGAAAGCTAACCTTAATATCTTTCTAATTCAAGAAACTAGGCCTCGTTTGGAGTCCGAAGCTATGCGCAATGGCTTCTGGAAGATAAAGAAATCCTAGATGACAATTCTCCCAAATCTCTCTCTCTCTAAAATAATGAGATAATTAGGGTTATTATATTATATATATATATATATATATATATATATATATATATATATATATATATATATATATATATATAGATGTACCTGCGGCTGAATGGATATCTATAGGCTGACATGTGTCAGAATCTGATTGGATGGTTTTATTTATATTATTTATTTTTGATTTGCTTTTATCAAAATATTATTTAAGTCATTTTAAATCTAAATAACTCAAAATAAACATTAAAAATAATCATAAAATTTGGAAAAATTACAGAAAATATATTTTGAATCTAAAAACCCTAGAAAAATATTTGGAATAATTTTATATTCATAGATTTTCTACTATAATTAGGAGAAGCTCTAAAAATTAGTTTTGCCATAAAACTAAAAATAAATACTAACATTATTCCAAAAATTCTGAAATAATTCCAGAAAATATATAATAATATTATAAACCTTAGAAAATAATTTGGGTCCATTCTATATTCTTGGGCTTGCACCATAAATTCTACAAGTCCTAAAAATTAGTTATTAGCCTAAATAACTCCCAATAAATACTAAAAATACTCAGAAAATTCCCAAAAACTTCTAGAAAATATATTTTATTATTTAGAACCTAAAATAAAAGTTTAGGATATTTTTAATTATATTTGAATCTAAAATAAATTCTTAAAAATCCTAGAAAATTACAGAAAATTATGAAAAATCCAAATTAAAAATTTCTGAAAAATCAGGGGGTTACACTTGTCATTACTGCGGCAAAGTAGGACATATTGAAAGAGAATGTAGACGCAAGCTGGGACTCTACCTGGTTTGCGGATCCGGACAATACTTCTCAAAGGACTGCTCGGAGCGTCGAGAGGGAGTTCCAAATCGACCAGCTCCACCTGCACCTAGGCCAGCTCTTCCAGCTGGAGGAGCAACACAAACAGGAGCTGGAGGAGCCAGGCCACCCCTACCACCTCAGGCAGCATTATTCCAGCAGGCTCGTCAGCAAAGGGGTCCAGCTCAGGGACGAGGACAGGCATATGCACTAGCAGTCACAGAGGAAGCTACTGCAGGCGAAGTTATAACAGGTACCATATTAGTAGCTTCATTACCTGCTGTAGCTTTATTTGATTCTGGAGCCTCGCATTCATTCATTGCTGCTAGCTTCGTAGCCACACATAGAGTAGCTACCGCACCTCTCTCAAAGATGAAGAGAATTCTTACGGGAGGTAGAATTATCCCGGTTAGTGATATCTGTAGATCATGTTCGGTAGTAGTCTGTGGCCGAGAGATGCGAGCCCAATTTTTGATCTTTTCTATGCCTGATTATGATGTTGTACTTGGTATGGACTGGTTAAGTCAGTACCATGCGACACTGGATTGCCAGCTTGGAAAGGTGATATTTAGACCCCCTAGCCATCCTGAGTTTGAATTTCTTCGGGGAGCTGTAGAGCAAGGTGTCCAACCAACTCTTAGGGTATTATCTGTAGAAGAGGAGTCAGGTTACCCAAGAGTCATATCGAAATTTGTGGATATATTTTCCGACGACCTTCCAGGTTTACCACCTGATCGGGAGATAGAATTCACAATAGACCTAACTCCATGTAAAATCCCTATTTTAAAAAGATTGTATTTATTATTATTTTTTATTAATTAATAATTTATTATGGTAAATATGTGCTAAATAGGAGAAATAGATTTTTATTAATTTTTATTTTAGGTGTTCGGGCACTTAGATGACTTATGTGACCATCAGGAATTTTTCGGATTTTATTCCATGTAGGAGACCCCTTGAGCTGTTGCTAGCCTAACGATGTGCATTACCCTAATCTATAAACTTTCTTGTGTGTGAATATATATATATATATATATATATATATATATATATATATATATATATATATATATATATATATATATATATATATATACAAATATATATGTATATATATATTTGAAAAGAAAGAAAGGAAAAAGAATTAGTAAATAAGTTACTAATATATTAATCTAATAATAATAATAACATAATAAGAATACCAAAGATTAATACACTCTTTAGACTTCCTTCAGCAAGAGTTGCTGCACATATTACTTCCCATTGACCGCCCGCCTTCAGAAGTCCCAGGGGACCCCTCCCCCACTTAGCCGCACATATTAATTCCCATACCCGACCCCTTTTTCCATTCACCCGCGGATCCGCTCTTTCCACCCCCTCTCTCTCCTAATATATATAACATATATATATATATAATAGCTCTCTAAAATCCTAACCTAAAACTCCAGACTTCCTCTTCCCATCTAGAGCCGTCACCGCAGCCAGAGAAGCCTCCCCAAGCCATCCAACCATCCCGTCGACGCCGACATCGCGAACTGCAGTCTCCCACTCGAAGCACCTTCGCTGTTCCGTTTTCATAGGTATGATCTTCCCTCAACCCTCTCCAGTATTTGTTTTATAGTCAACCTCGGAAAACGTGTGCCCCTAGGTGAAAAACAGCGTCCAAAGTTGGACGAGCAGACAGAATTCTGCAATCGCAGAATTCCAGAATGACCACCCATATTGTCGAGTTCGTATCTCCCACCACGGAGATCCAAATTCGATGATTCTTTTTGATACCTGTAGATCACATGACCTAGTTTATTTTCTGTATAAAAACCTTGTGCTATTAGTCGCTGTGGATAGAATTATATTCGTCACAAAACTGCGCGCACCCACTTTTTCCGGTTTTCCAAAAGTTGGAGATCGGAGCGCGCCCCGCCAAACGGGACCGCCCCACCGTGTGCCAAGTGTACCGAATGGTGCACGCAGCATAACGGGACACGTGAAAATTCGTGGGGACTGATTCGGACGCGTGTGCGCGCCGGAATCAGACCGTATCCGTGGACACATTTCGTGTCGTCACTTTTGTGGAACTCGCGAGTATTTTGTGCACGCTTGTCAGATTGTGACGAAACTTGCGTCACTGGACTCGTGGTAACGCGCTGGTCTCGTGACCCAATTTTCACGTATTTCTGAGATGGTTGACCAGATCGCCAATTGGCGGGTCCCACAGTTGACTTTTTGGACCAAATTTTGTTCGGCTCATCGAAATTCAAATTTGAACATACCGTTGAGTTCGTATTGACATCTAGAGTTGTTTGACCCATAGTTTATCCCATTTAGAGACTGTTACCCTCGGCACGCTTTTCGGTGCAAAGTGGGCCACACGTGGACCCCACTTTTGCCCGAAATTACCGTTTTGCCCCTGTGTCCAAATTGGACGAAAGGGGTGTGCTTTTTAGCTATTTTGCTCATTCTGGGAACGTTGGTGATGTTTATTTCAGCATCCGGAGACGTTCATTCTGAGGCCGTAGCTTCTGACTCTTGGTGTTGACATTGGGACACTACATTTTGCAGCTTCCTTGCCAGGCAAGATACCTTGCCAAATTGTTTTCAGTGCTTTGCATGCTATTTATATTTATATTTATTTATTTATTTTATTTCTGTATAGTTCTTGCATGTGTAGTTTTCTTTCAGTCATTACTATGTATTAGATATGTTAACACACACATGGCACCTAGTATCATGGGAGGACAATTATTAGGCGTATGGGCTTTTAACCACTCTGGTAAACCGTAGTATATAGTTCGCACTACGGACGTGTATCGCGCTGGTCGCTACCCCAGAGGTATGTCGATTTCTGTAGAGTCGCGCTGGTCGCTACCCCAGAGGTATGTCGATTTCTGATGTTCTAGACGGGTGTGTGAGTTGTGAGGCTTAGATCGAGTAGACTACCCTTGCCCATACGTCGAAAAGTTGTCCTCATTTGCATTCATATAGATTGTCTTATACAGCGTACTTATTTATTTTCAAATTATATGCATGTTTACTGTATTCAAGTTGGCTCCTATTTTCTGTATCTTGTTACGTCCCTCTGAGGACCTGGTCCTCTGCCAGGTGTATCTGCTCTTGAGTATTTGCAGGAGTACGGGCCCGGACCTGACGCATTATTTTTTGTCGAGGAGGTCTTACCTTCTGAGCATCGTTGATTATCTAGCGATGGATTCTTTTAGCTGATACACTTCTGTCTTCACATTATTTTATATTGGAGATTTTATACTCCTCTCTCATTTTAGTTTTGGATATAGTCATTGGTAGTGGATTTGTCTCCACCCGACTATTATTTTAGATATTTCAGACTCCTTATTCTAGTTAGTATTTCTTTTCTATGACTTGTTGTGTGGATGAGATTAGCATATCTGTGACTTGTGACATTATTTATACCACATGTGAGTTTATATTCATATTACAGCGTACGTATGGGTTATGGTTTCCATATATTGGAGTTGCCATATCCATGCGGCTGGCATGCTTACGTGTTCCTAGTCTTACGTATTTGGGACTGGGGCGTGACATATTTTTGTGGTGGCCCATGCAGGTCGAGTTAGCCGTTTCGGTTACGTAATTGTACCGAGCAGGCCTGCACCTAAGATTAGAATTTTAGATCTCATCCACACTTGACTATAACTTACCTTTCTTCCAACATGTCCTACTTAAGTTCTTGCATCCTGCTTGATTCATGTACTCTTCTTAATCCTTCGTCCATCTCTTGCAGAGAGATGAATTTGAATAACGGGCATGCCGCCACCGGGGACAACACGTCTCCAGGGGACGACGACCAATCACTAGGAGTGACCTCGACGACACCTCTTCTTCCCGGACCGGATGGACCGACTAACAATCAAATTCTATCAACTCCTTCCATGATACCTAATGGGACTTTTCCAGCTCCACTAGCACCGCAAGATGGCCAAGCGCAGCTGTTCCAATTCTTCCAGATGATAATACAGGAACAAAGGCAGCAGGCAGCCGAGCAGAGGCAGCAAACAGCAAAGCAAAGGCTAGAGTTTCTGGCAGCGCTTGAGAGAATGGCTGCACTAGCCCCTGTACCAACCCAGGCACTAGTTTCAGTACCACAAGCTCGGGTCGGTTCAGTCAAGGACTTTGTGCAGATGGGCCCTAAGCCATATAAGGGCAATGAAAGTCCAGAGGAGACCACAAACTGGATTGCCAATACCAAGAAGTTATTAGAGGCATCACAATTACCTTCTGACCTATGGATGATAGGCGTGAGGACTCAGTTAGAAGGCAACGCGCATCACTGGTGGGAATCAATGGAGCGCCAGTTGGGTACGCGACAGACTTGGGAACAATTCTTGGAATGCTTTGAGAGAAAGTACTTCCCGGATACAGTAAGGGACGCATTGTACGATCAGTTCCTCCATCTAGAGCAAGGAGACAAGACGGTTGATGAGTATGACGCAGAGTTTAGCCGTCTCAGTAAGTATGGCACAATCCTAATACCTAATGACTTGGAGAAGGCTAAGAGGTTTCACCGCGGGCTGACTCAGGAGCTCCAGCACTACACTAGCTCCCAGTCCCGGATCTCTTATGCCGAGCTATTGACAGAGGCCAGGATCCAGGAGGCCATCAGCAAGGGAAACGGAATTCAACAAAGAATTTATCAAGGACCCGTAAGGACACAGCAAGGAGGACCCATTCGATACCCTTTGACACGCCAGTAACCAGATAATGTCGCACCATATCCAACCAAGGACCCCCGTACTTGTCACTTTTGTGGTAAGATAGGTCATATTCATAGAGACTGTCATCGTCGATTGGGGCTGTGCATGATATGTGGATCAAGTCACCATCAAACCCGAAGATGTCCTCAGCAGAACCAGAGGTCTATGGCATTAGAATCAGGAACACCGCAAACACCCTCAAGTATAGAAGACCAAAGTGACCCACCACTGCTTCTACAGTCTGCACAAATGGAGGGGACTAGGCCCCAGTTGAACAACCAAGGACAAGGCCAAGCACTCATTATGACAAGTATGGGAGAGCAGACACATGAAGCCGTAGATACAGGTACGACCTTTTAGTTATAATTGTCTTGCATACTCATAACCCCATTGTGACACAAGATCTTAGATGCACAAATAGCTGTAGAATTATATATATGGTAGTCTAGCAGTTATAAGGATATATTTCTATTCTATCCAGATGGCATACACGCGATGCTAATGGATGACGGGAGTAGCAGTGGTAGTATTCTTCCCCTATCCTTATCTCGCCCGCTTGGGTGACTCATCTCCTCCTTTTATATTCATTCCTTATCTCGTGCGTAACTCTTCCTATCATAGTCATATCTTTCGTGCCATTATGAATTGTTGATTTACGTCAACATCACCCCTATTTTGTTAGTTAGACATAAATGTGTTAGTAATGCTTGATAACTAAGGATGAGTTCTTAATATATATATGCACTATAGCAATATCTGTATTCTTTAGTAGTTTAACCCTTAAGTAGCACCATGTAGCCTAGTAGAAATTGTTAGATCATTTGAGCTAGATCATACCCCTAATAGTTAGTCAAGACCTTAAGTGTTCCCTAAAACTTAGACTATGCCTAGGAAAGAGTTGAAGGCACTTGTTACGAACTGATGACTATGACAAATCGCTGGCAAGGTAGCGACAGTTGCCGCCAGACGATTATGGTAGAGTAGTCGAATTACTTGCAGCCATACTGGCCAGGTGGCGAGGCAGTATTAGACTATGATACTTGACGGTTATGGGAAAAGTCATAGTTATGAGATTCTAGACAGGTATCCCAAGATTCTCGACCCAATAAATATAATTGCCTTGCAATCTAGACAATAGCTTCAAAGAAGGTGACCACTAGTAGAATTCTTGTAAGTTGGGTAGTGTAGACAAGTTAGAGGATGATAGAATAGTGTATGGACAATAGATGAAAAAGTGTTAGAATGACATACCATGAGTTTAAGAGTCCTGCTAGACACCAATGTAGTGTAATAGTTATAGTTATCATTATGGATATGGTTTAGTGTCAATTTCGAGGACGAAATTTTTGTAAGTTGGATAGAATGTAAAACCCCTATTTTAAAAAGATTGTATTTATTATTATTTTTTATTAATTAATAATTTAATTATGGTAAATATGTGCTAAATAGGAGAAATAGATTTTTATTAATTTTTATTTTAGGTGTTCGGGCACTTAGATGACTTATGTGACTATCAGGAATTTTTCGGATTTTATTCCATGTAGGAGACCCCTTGAGCTGTTGCTAGCCTAACGATGTGCATTACCCTAATCTATAAACTTTCTTGTGTGTGAATATATATATATATATATATATATATATATATATATATATATATATATATATATATATAAATATATATGTATATATATATTTGAAAAGAAAGAAAGGAAAAAGAATTAGTAAATAAGTTACTAATATATTAATCTAATAATAATAATAACATAATAAGAATACCAAAGATTAATACACTCTTTAGACTTCCTTCAGCAAGAGTTGCTGCACATATTACTTCCCATTGACCGCCCGCCTTCAGAAGTCCCAGGGGACCCCTCCCCCACTTAGCCGCACATATTAATTCCCATACCCGACCCCTTTTTCCATTCACCCGCGGATCCGCTCTTTCCACCCCCTCTCTCCTAATATATATAACATATATATATATAATAGCTCTCTAAAACCCTAACCTAAAACTCCAGACTTCCTCTTCCCATCTAGAGCCGTCACCGCAGCCAGAGAAGCCTCCCCAAGCCATCCAACCATCCCGTCGACGCCGACATCGCGAACTGCAGTCTCCCACTCGAAGCACCTTCGCTCCGGCGCGATTTTCCGTTGACTCGCTCGACCAAACGCTGTTTCGTTTTCATAGGTATGATCTTCCCTCAACCCTCTCCAGTATTTGTTTTATAGTCAACCTCGGAAAATGTGTGCCCCTAGGTGAAAAACAGCGTCCAAAGTTGGACGAGCAGACAGAATTCTGCAATCGCAGAATTCCAGAATGACCACCCATATTGTCGAGTTCGTATCTCCCACCACAGAGATCCGAATTCGATGATTCTTTTTGATACCTGTAGATCACATGACCTAGTTTATTTTCTGTATAAAAACCTTGTGCTATTAGTCGCTGTGGATAGAATTATATTCGTCACAAAACTGCGCGCACCCACTTTTTTCGGTTTTCCAAAAGTTGGAGATCGGAGCGCGTCCCGCCAAACGGGACCGCCTCGCCGTGTGCCAAGTGTACCGAATGGTGCACGCAGCATAACGGGACACGTGAAAATTCGTGGGGACTGATTCGGACGCGTGTGCGCGCCTGAATCAGACCGTATCCGCGGACACATTTCGTGTCGCCACTTTTGTGGAACTCGCGAGTATTTTGTGCACGCTTGTCAGATTGTGACGAAACTTGCGTCACTGGACTCGTGGTAACGCGCTGGTCCTGTGACCCAATTTTAACGCATTTCTGAGACGGTTGACCAGATCGCCAATTGGCGGGTCCCACAGTTGACTTTTTGGACCAAATTTTGTTCGGCTCATCGGAATTCAAATTTGGACATACCGTTGAGTTCGTATTGACATCTAGAGTTGTTTGACCCATAGTTTATCCCATTTAGAGACTGTTACCCTCGACACGCTTTTCGGTGCAAAGTGGGCCACACGTGGACCCCACTTTTGCCCGAAATTACCGTTTTGCCCCTGTGTCCAAATTGGACGAAAGGGGTGTACTTTTTAGCTATTTTGCTCATTCTGGGAACGTTGGTGATGTTTATTTCAGCATCCGGAGACGTTCATTCTGAGGCCGTAGCTTCTGACTCTTGGTGTTGACATTGGGACACTACATTTTGCAGCTTCCTTGCCAGGCAAGATACCTTGCCAAATTATTTTCAGTGCTTTGCATGCTATTTATATTTATATTTATTTATTTTATTTCTGTATAGTTCTTGCATGTGAAGTTTTCTTTCAGTCATTACTATGTATTAGATATGTTGACACACACATGGCACCTAGTATCATGGGAGGACAATCATTAGGCGTATGGGCTTTTAACCACTCTGGTAAACCGTAGTATATAGTTCGCACTACGGACGTGTGTCGCGCTGGTCGCTACCCCAGAGGTATGTCGATTTCTGTAGAGTCGCGCTGGTCGCTACCCCAGAGGTATGTCGATTTCTGATGTTCTAGACGGGTGTGTGAGTTGTGAGGCTTAGATCGAGTAGACTACCCTTGCCCATACGTCGAAAAGTTGTCCTCATTTGCATTCATATAGATTGTCTTATACAGCGTACTTATTTATTTTCAAATTATATGCATGTTTACTGTATTCAAGTTGGCTCGTATTTTCTGTATCTTGTTACGTCCCTCTGAGGACCTGGTCCTCTGCCAGGTGTATCTGCTCTTGAGTATTTGCAGGAGTACGGGCCCGGACATGACGCATTATTTTCTGTCGAGGAGGTCTTACCTTCTGAGCATCGTTGATTATCTAGCGATGGATTCTTTTAGCTGATACACTTCTGTCTTCACATTATTTTATATTGGAGATTTTATACTCCTCTCTCATTTTAGTTTTGGATATAGTCATTGGTAGTGGATTTGTCTCCACCCGACTATTATTTTAGATATTTCAGACTCCTTATTCTAGTTAGTATTTCTTTTCTATGACTTGTTGTGTGGATGAGATTAGCATATCTATGACTTGTGACATTATTTATACCACATGTGAGTTTATATTCATATTACAGCGTACGTATGGGTTATGGTTTCCATATATTGGAGTTGCCATATGTCACGCCCCGGTTCCATTGATAAGAAACCGAGCCACGTGGCAATGGCCAGCAATGTACTTCGGCGGGCTTTCCAATCCAATGGGCCCGTCGGAGTACACTTAAGCTGTGAAGTACAATGAATAACCCAACACATAACACAAGTAAACTCAATCTAAATCTCATCCACAGTCAGAAATATAAGAGCACAATAGAAGTAAATACAACGACTAATGTGCAGGAAGGAAAAAGTCCAAATAGTATCAAGTACAAACACTAGAGTAGTCACACGGGGACAAACCCGCTAGCACAAATAAACTGGAATGGAAATAAGCAATAAGATAACTTGGAACGGTAGCAGGTAACTAGGTAAAGATACCGTCCCAAGGAAAGAGTCACTACCAGCGATCAGGCGACGTCCTCAGGGATGACCTCGTCCTCGGCAGTGAGTACAGCTGCTGGGTAGATGCCCGGTCCGTACTCCTCTGGGTAATCCTCGTGGCCTATACCTGGAAGGGAACCAGGTCCTCAGAGGGACGTAACAAGGTACAAGAAAAATAACATGCCAGGTAAACAGATAGTACAAGTGCAACAATAGGGTAATCTAGTACAACCAAACAAGTGTGACACAGTTTAAAGACAACGTTCGACGCGTGGGCCGTCCAAAGTAAAACCGTAGCTCCGGACACGGAAACACACGGCACGTACCGCAGCTCCGGGCAAAGAGTCACACGGGTGAAACAACTACACTAGAAACAGGTATCACTAGAAAATACTACATATATATAAGTGCGTGCAGAGTAGCCCAAACGTCTAGTAACTGTCTTCCCCTTCCCAAGCGGTCAACGATTGTGCGTTGAACCTGAACCTCTAACTACAGTCTCGACGCACACAGAATTTAACTCAACAGACGCGACCCTAAGGTCGTCCCAGTCTCTGGTCATGATGTCAGTATCAGGATACAGGAATCTGGCACAAACACAGTGTATAAGTGTGTCCTGGGGTATCGATGTACTCTGGTACGTGCATCGAGGTACTATGGAACATCAGTAATAATTCTAGGTCGTTAAGTCGAAAGTCAACACCCGGTTGTGAACCGGACACGGAATATCGAACATCAACGTAAATACGCGCACAATGTACAAAAAGAATCATAATATCTGTAAACTGAAATACTGAGTGGCAAGGTACACTTGCCTGCGTGCGGCTGCTGATGACGGGGATCGGGTACTGCGTCCAAGTCCTCAGGTCCCGCAATACCTAGAGGAGAGATACAACTCTGAATCAATAATCTACTTAAAACAGACAGGTGTGCTACACACTGCTACCACTAGACTCAGTCTCAAAATTTATCTAATAATTTCCCGTCCTCAATTCTTTGTCTCTTGATCTGATATAATACTCATTCCGGATTAATTCTCTTGTTCTCCTTTTTCATGTATGTCATAACCTTAATCCATTTTCTACTTAAACCGTAAATGCTTGATTTAAATAATTATTTTTCTCAACCTTTAAACATATTCAATCCTTCCCATTTCTCAACAAAACTACTACGAAATCATGTCCATCATTTTCCATCATTTCTCATTATATGGCTATTGGTTAGATAATACACACTACTACATCTATCAATCACCTGCTCCTCATTATTAATCAACGTTTAAAAAAAATTAGAATCTTATTCCTCCTTAATATAATCCTCGTTAAATAAATTAGCGTTATACAACCATGTAACATATATCCCGATCCTTTATTTAAATATCAAAACCTAAAACTCCATAAACAAAATATCTTTTAAAAAAAACAGAATAAATCATAATCTCATGTCAATATCCCATGCTCATCAAACTACACCTCCATACCAACAAGACATAGAGAAACCCTAGCTAAAACCCACATGAATATATATAAATAGAACCCTAATAAAACAATAACACAATCTGGAATATATAAACAAAGAGGAGGAGAAATCGACCTCCACGCGGCGACGTCGACCGGGGGTTGGCCGGAGTGGCTAGGTGGTGGTGGTAGTAGTGTAAACTGGTGGTGGTGGTAGTGGTGTAAGGCTGAAACAGCGGGGGGGGGGGGGGGGATCTCAGGCCGGCGGCAGGGGGATCTCAGGCCGGCGGGCGGGGTCACACACGAGCTGGGGGAGCCGCTGCAGCGAGCTTCGCCGGAGGGGACGCACACGCGCTGCGGGAACGGCCGGACGCACAGCAGCCGCGGGAATGGCCGGCTGGAGCGAGGTGGCTGTGTCGGCGGCCGACGCGGCCGGAGTTTGGGGTCGGAGTACCGGTCGGGTATTCTTCAAGTGGAGGAAGAGAGGTGGATGAAGGAAGAAGAAGGAGTTGCTTCTTCCATGAGAAGAAGGGAAGAAGAAGAATGAAGAATGAAAGAACTTTGCATGGGAAGTATTAAATGGAGGAGGAGAGAGAGTGGTGTTGGGATTAGGGCCGGTGGAGTGTTGAGGGTGTGGGGAGAAAATGTTACTTTATAGGGAGATGTGTTGGGAAATGAAGGGTTGGGATTCATCCATTTAAAATGGATGGATGAGATTTAACATGAATAGGTGAGGGGTTTCTTCATGAGGGAAATGGGTTTGGGACCCCATTTTGGGATCCAATAAATAACTATTGACCAATGAGGTGTTGCCAACAATTTGTTAATTGCAAATTAGCCCCCCGTAAATTCGGAAATTTGCATGGACACATGAAATGACGCAAAAATTGCGGAGAAAAATATATTTAAAAATGTCATAGTGAGGGGGCGTTGCGCGTCAGGCGCGGGTCAAATTTGGAGGGCATTGAGATTAATTTAATATTAAAATAGAATTTACAGAGTTGATAAATTCCGATTAAATTAACGATAACGCGTCCCGCGAATTTAATTTAATTGGGGCCCGCGGGGTCAAAATCTGGAAACGGCGCAAAGGCCAAAAATGGTGGGGGCTTGGAGTCAGTCTTGGACCCTTTAGTTGGTCCGGTTCAACGGGTTAAGTTGGTATCCCAAAATCGAGGGTAACGACACAGGTGTCCGACACGGAATAAAATACGGGTTACGATTTTCGGAATGTTGCGCAATTAATTTAGAGCACACAAAAGTTGATTTTAACAGTCAAAAAAGTCCAGTGTCTAATTTGGCGAGTTGAGTCGAGTGTACAATATTTGTACGGAATTTGGGGGCTGAAAATGGGCTCCGAATAATTAGACAAAGATAGGGTGGAATAATGTTTTAATTAAATGGATTAAAATTCAAGATAAAACATACCTAAACTAAACCTCAACATCTGTCATCAAAAATTTTCCAGATCCACTCTAACTATCTACAGAATAAATCGAGGGAGTTTACATTCTTCCCAACTTAGAAAAATTTCGTCCCCGAAATTAAAAGTAAAGCACGATAATAACTAACAGAATTTTAAAATAACTAGTAATTAAAATGCCGTACATAAATTCATACCTTGCTCCTCAAATAAGTACAGGAATCGCTGCCTAATAGAATCCTCGCGCTCCCAAGTAGACTCGCCTGGTGAATGGTGCTTCCATGCCACTCTGACCAGTCGAATCGTCTGCCCTCTCAGAGTCTTCTCGCTGCGATCGAGGATCTCAACTGGCTGCTCTACGTAAGACAGGCGGGGCCCGACTGTAATCTCCGAATGATCAAGCACGTGGCTAGGGTCTGCGACATATCTTCTCAGCTGCGATACGTGAAATACGTCATGTACTCCCTCTAATGATGGAGGTAAAGCAAGACGGTATGCCACTTCGCCAACTCGTTCCAGAATGTCAAAAGGTCCGATATACCTCGGACTCAGCTTGCCTCTGCCTCCGAATCTGATGGTACCACGAGTGGGCGATATCCTCAAAAACACGTGGTCACCCTCCTTGAACTCCAATGGTCTGCGGTGCGCATCTGCCCAGTGTTTCTGTCTGTCCTGTGCTGCGCGCAGGTGGCTCTGAATCTGCTTGACCTTCTCTACTGTCTGTGTCACCAATTCGGGCCCAAGT
Organism: Iris macrosiphon; assembly: GCA_036927795.1. Classification (NCBI taxonomy): domain Eukaryota; kingdom Viridiplantae; phylum Streptophyta; class Magnoliopsida; order Asparagales; family Iridaceae; genus Iris; species Iris macrosiphon. The sequence continues at coordinate 49,294 of JAYESA010000867.1, read as the reverse complement.
ATCTGACGCTCTCCCACGTCACTCCAACAAACTGGCGACCTGCATTTCCTGCCATACAGTGCCTCATAAGGTGCCATCTGTATGCTGGCCTGGTAACTGTTATTGTAGGAGAATTCCACCAAGTGTAGATGGTCCTCCCAAGATCCTCCAAAATCAATCATGCACGCTCTCAACATATCCTCTAATATCTGTATCGTGCGCTCTGACTGTCCGTCAGTCTGTGGATGATACGCAGTGCTGAACTTGAGACGAGTTCCTAGGCTCTCCTGCATACTCCGCCAAAAATGTGAGGTGAATCTGGAATCACGATCCGACACGATGCTGACAGGCACTCCATGTAATCGTACTATCTGCCTCATATACATGTCAGCTAGTATCTCTGTGGATTGCCCAACTCTGAAGGGCAAGAAATGTGCAGACTTGGTGAGTCTGTCTACGACAACCCAAACTGCATCCTTCCCGCTAGGGCTTCTCGGAAATCCTGTGACGAAGTCCATGGTAATATGTTCCCACTTCCACTCGGGAATGGGGAGTGGCTGCAATAATCCTGCAGTCCTCTGATGTTCAGCCTTGACTTGCTGACACACTAAACACTTCACCACAAATCTTGCAATTTCTCTCTTCATCCCATGCCACCAGAAATGCTGTCTCAAGTCTCGGTACATCTTCGTACCCCCGGGATGAATGGAATATATCGAGCTATGAGCCTCTGTCATCAATTCTTGGCGTAGCTCGCCACTCGGAACATATAGGCGATCTCCGCACCTCAGCGTTCCGTCTTCATGAATCCTGAGTCCCGTCTGCAGGCCGGCTTCTGTTCTCTCTCGCAGACGTCGAAATCTCGCATCTGTAGGCAATGCTGCCTTGATCCTCTCAATCAAAGTAGACTGAACCTCAAGACTGGCCATCTATCCATCCATGCCTGGCAATACGATCTCTATCCCAAGCTCCTGGAGATCCTCTAGCAACTGTCGCTGCGTCGTCAGAAAGTATGCCATGGGCTTCCTGCTTAAGGCATCTGCTACGACGTTCGCCTTGCCAGGGTGGTACTGCAGCTCAATGTCATAATCTGTCATCAACTCTAGCCAGCGTCTCTGCCTCATATTGAGCTCCTTCTGCGTGTAGACATACTTCAGGCTTTTATGATCTGTATAAATCTCAATACGCTCACCATAAAGGTAATGTCTCCATAGCTTTAGTGCAAATATCACCGCAGCTAGCTCCAAGTCTTGCGTCGGATAGTTCTTTTCATGAACTCTCAACTGTCTCGATGCGTAGGCTATCACCTTGCCGTGTTGCATTAGTACACATCCCAATCCGCTCCCTGACGTATCACTGTACACTACAAATCCTCCTGATCCGGAAGGCAGTGTCAAAATCGGTGCTGATGTCAGACGCTTCTTCAGCTCATCGAAAGCCGCCTGACACTCGTCGGTCCAGATAAACTCTTCGCCTTTACGCGTCAGTCGCGTCATAGGCGCAGCTATCCTCGAAAAGTTTTCCACGAAGCTCCGGTAATATCTGGCAAGTCCGAGGAAACTCCTAACCTCCGTAACTGATGTAGGGGTAGGCCATGTCTCTACTGCAGCTATCTTTTCCGGATCCACTGATAGTCCATCTCCGGTGATTATGTGTCCCAGAAATGGTACTCTATCCAAGCAAAACTCACATTTGCTGAGTTTGGCGTACAGCCTCTCATGTCTCAGCGTCTCCAACACAATCATGAGATGTCTCTCATGCTCCTCCTGGCTCTTGGAATATATCAGGATATCGTCTATAAATACCACCACGAACTTATCTAAGTACTGGTGGAAGACATTGTTCATCAAACACATGAATACTGCTGGCGCGTTGGTTAAACCAAACGGCATGACTAAAAACTCATAGTGGCCATACTTCGTCCGAAAGGCCGTCTTCTGGATGTCTTCTTTCCGTACCTTGATCTGATGATATCCGGATCTGAGGTCGATCTTCGAGAATACACAAGCACCGCTAAGCTGATCAAACAAATCATCGATGCGCGGTAGTGGATACTTGTTCTTTATCGTTACAACATTTAGCGCCCTGTAATCGATACACAAGCGTACCGTCCCGTCCTTCTTCGGTACGAACAGAATGGGTGCTCCCCATGGAGATACACTAGCCCGAATGAAACCCTTTTCTAAGAGATCATCTACTTGTACCTTCAGCTCAACCAACTCCTTCGGTGCTAGTCTGTAAACGGGGGAAGTAACTGGCTCGGCTCCTGGGGTCAACTCTATGGTGAACTCAATCTCTCTGTCAGGTGGCAGTCCTGGGAGATCCTCTGGAAACACATCCTCGAACTCTGCTATAAAGTGAGGGTACATCGGTTCACCTTCTGCAATGTGTGTCGCTAGGGTAGGTTGGACACCATGCTCTCGGGCTCCCCGAAGAAACTCAAACTCTGGGTGATTTGGGGGTCTAAAGATGACACAACCACGATGGCAGTCTAGGGTTGCGTGGTATTGGCTCAACCAATCCATGCCTAGGACAATGTCATAGTCCGGCATGGAGAAAACCAAAAATCGGGCACGCATCTCTCGCCCGCAGACAACTACTGAACATGACCTACAAGCGTCACTAACAGGTACTATTCCACCTCCCGTAAGAATCCTCTTGACCTTCGGAAGGGGTGCAGTGGCTATTCTATGGGTAGCCACGAAACTAGCAGCTATAAAAGAGTGTGTGGCACCAGAATCAAATAGGACTAATGCTGGTAATGTAGCTACTAAGATTGTACCTGCTATCACCTCTCCTGCTGTCTCAGCCTCCTCGATGGTCATAGCATAGGCCTGTCCCTGCCTCGGTGCCGGTGCCCTCTGTTGCTGCTGCTGCTGCTGGGCCTGCTGGTATCTATCTCCCTGTGGAGCCAAGGGTGGCCTCCTCTGGTTCACTCCTGGTGCTGGGGGTCGCTGCGCTCCAGCTCCTGCGTAAGGTGGCCTCGGTCCAGGAGGCTGCTGATAAGGCCTCGGTGCTGGCAGGGCTGGTCGGTGAACCATCTGTGCTGGATCCCTCTGATCTGGGCAATCTCGGACTACATGCTGATCCAATCCGCATCTCAAGCAAGCGCTCAATCTTCGTCGGCAGTCCCTCAATATATGTCCCTTCTTGCCGCAGAAATGGCAAGTGGGAATGACTGCACCCTGCTGTGGTGCTGCCCTTTGGTGTTGCTGCTGTACCAAAGGACGCTTCGCAGGTCCTCCCTGCGGGGCTCGGACTGCTGATGTCGACGCAAAGGGGCGTTTCTGACTAGCCTCCAACTTGCTGATACGGTCTTGGCGTCGCGCTGCAAGTAGTACCTCGGAGTAAGTGGTGTAGGCTGTGGACCCGATAAGCCTCTGGTTCTCATATCTCAGGCCCTCAAAAAACTTCCCGGCCTTTGTTTCTTCAGTGGGGATCAAGTATGGTGCAAATCTGCTCAGGCGGAGGAACTCAGAATTGTATTCCTCTAAAGTCATACTCCTCTGGATGAGGTTCTGGAATCTGCTCCGAAGCTCTGCTCGGGCGGTAGAGGGTATGTACATCTCCTGGAAGAGTCTGGAGAACTCTTCCCAGGTGACGCGATCCGGTCCCAAACGCTCCTCCTCGGAAAGCCACCAGTGATGAGCGTTGCCGGTGAGCTGCATTCTGACAGCCGTCATCCATCGGTGTCGGGAGAGGTCAGTAGCCTCTAGCTGGTGCTGAATGCCGGTGAGCCAAGCGTGGACCTCCGTCGGCTCCTCGGTGCCCGCGAAAGGTTGCGGTATCAAGCGACGGAAGTCTATGATAGACCCTCGCGTCGGCACAAATGCGGGTGGTGTCGCCTGCCCCAAGGCTGTCACGATGCTCTCTCTCAAGGTCTCAGCCTGGTGCTGCTGGGCCTGCTGGGCCTGCTGCTGAGCCTGCTGCTGGGCCTGCTGCTGGGCCTGCTGTTGGGCCTGCATCATCGCGAACATCATCTGGAACATCTGGGTTCCATCCATCGGTTGCCCTGTGGGGAATGGCATATAGGGCATCTGGGGCGGGAATGGTGGAGGAGGTGGTAACTGCTGCTCCTCCTGACTCGGGATCCTCTGATCCTCAGGTCCTGCCTGAGGTGGAGTCTGGTGTCTGTCGGATGGCATGCCGGGATATCCTGATGACTGTCCCATGGGAGCTGGAGTCAGTAGAAGGACCTGCTCCAGATCCGGTTCCCCGGATGATCCAGCGTCTCGGGGAACGTCGCCAGGCTGCGCGATACGTCCACTGCGGAGATTCATAACTCTGAAAAGAAGTCATGAATGCGATCAGCGTTTGAGGAAAATAAACAAGATGCAATTTGGTAATCGATATCGAGATAGAGGTGTCATGTGAAGGTTTCAAACTTCGCAGATGAGATTTCTAACTCTATTCCTAATTTGCAGGCTCGCTTGGCACAGTCAGGTGACCAAGACGATTTAAATCAGACCTGCATGGGCCACCACAAAAACCTTATCATGCCCCGGTTCCATTGATAAGAAACCGAGCCACGTGGCAATGGCCAGCAGTGTACTTCGGCGGGCTTTCCAATCCAATGGGCCCGTCGGAGTACACTTAAGCTGTGAAGTACAATGAATAACCCAACACATAACACAAGTAAACTCAATCTAAATCTCATCCACAGTCAGAAATATAAGAACACAATAGAAGTAAATACAACGACTAATGTGCAGGAAGGAAAAAGTCCAAATAGTATCAAGTACAAACACTAGAGTAGTCACACGGGGACAAACCCGCTAGCACAAATAAACTGGAATGGAAATAAGCAATAAGATAACTTGGAACGGTAGCAGGTAACTAGGTAAAGATACCGTCCCAAGGAAAGAGTCACTACCAGCGATCAGGCGAAGTCCTCAGGGATGACCTCGTCCTCGGCAGTGAGTACAGCTGCTGGGTAGATGCCTGGTCCGTACTCCTCTGGGTAATCCTCGTGGCCTATACCTGGAAGGGAACCAGGTCCTCAGAGGGACGTAACAAGGTACAAGAAAAATAACATGCCAGGTAAACAGATAGTACAAGTGCAACAACAGGATAATCTAGTACAACCAAACAAGTGTGACACAGTTTAAAGACAACGTTCGACGCGTGGGCCGTCCAAAGTAAAACCGTAGCTCCGGATACGGAAACACACGGCACGTACCGCAGCTCCGGACAAAGAGTCACACGGGTGAAACAGCTACACTAGAAACATGTATCACTAGAAAATACTACATATATATAAGTGCGTGCAGAGTAGCCCAAACGTCTAGTAACTGTCTTCCCCTTCCCAAGCGGTCAACGATTGTGTGTTGAACCTGAACCTCTAACTACAGTCTCGACGCACACAGAATTTAACTCAACAGACGCGACCCTAAGGTCGTCCCAGTCTCTGGTCATGATGTCAGTATCAGGATACAGGAATCTGGCACAAACACAGTGTATAAGTGTGTCCTGGGGTATCGATGTACTCTGGTACGTGCATCGAGGTACTATGGAACATCAGTAATAATTCTAGGTCGTTAAGTCGAAAGTCAACACCCGGTTGTGAACCGGACACGGAATATCGAACATCAACGTAAATACGCGCACAATGTACAAAAAGAATCATAATATCTGTAAACTAAAATACTGAGTGGCAAGGTACACTTGCCTGCGTGCGGCTGCTGATGACGGGGATCGGGTACTGCGTCCAAGTCCTCAGGTCCCGCAATACCTAGAGGAGAGATACAACTCTGAATCAATAATCTACTTAAAACAGACAGGTGTGCTACACACTGCTACCACTAGACTCAGTCTCAAAATTTATCTAATAATTTCCCGTCCTCAATTCTTTGTCTCTTGATCTGATATAATACTCATTCCGGATTAATTCTCTTGTTCTCCTTTTTCATGTATGTCATAACCTTAATCCATTTTCTACTTAAACCGTAAATGCTTGATTTAAATAATTATTTTTCTCAACCTTTAAACATATTCAATCCTTCCCATTTCTCAACAAAACTACTACGAAATCATGTCCATCATTTTCCATCATTTCTCATTATATGGCTATTGGTTAGATAATACACACTACTACATCTATCAATCACCTGCTCCTCATTATTAATCAACGTTTAAAAAAAATTAGAATCTTATTCCTCCTTAATATAATTCTCGTTAAATAAATTAGCGTTATACCACCATGTAACATATATCCCGATCCTTTATTTAAATATCAAAACCTAAAACTCCATAAACAAAATATCTTTTTAAAAAAAATAGAATAAATCATAATCTCATGTCAATATCCCATGCTCATCAAACTACACCTCCATAACAACAAGACATAGAGAAACCCTAGCTAAAACCCACATGAATATATATAAATAGAACCCTAATAAAACAATAACACAATCTGGAATATATAAACAAAGAGGAGGAGAAATCGACCTCCACGCGGCGACGTCGACCGGGGGTTGGCCGGAGTGGCTAGGTGGTGGTGGTAGTAGTGTAAACCGGTGGTGGTGGTAGTGGTGTAAGGCTGAAACAGCGGGGGGGGGGGATCTCAGGCCGGCGGCGGGGGGATCTCAGGCCGGCGGGCGGGGTCACACACGAGCTGGGGGAGCCGCTGCAGCGAGCTTCGCCGGAGGGGACGCACACGCGCTGCGGGAACGGCCGGACGCACAGCAGCCGCGGGAATGGCCGGCTGGAGCGAGGTGGCTGTGTCGGCGGCCGACGCGGCCGAAGTTTGGGGTCGGAGTACCGGTCGGGTATTCTTCAAGTGGAGGAAGAGAGGTGGATGAAGGAAGAAGAAGGAGTTGCTTCTTCCATGAGAAGAAGGGAAGAAGAAGAATGAAGAATGAAAGAACTTTGCATGGGAAGTATTAAATAGAGGAGGAGAGAGAGTGGTGTTGGGATTAGGGCCGGTGGAGTGTTGAGGGTGTGGGGAGAAAAGGTTACTTTATAGGGAGATGTGTTGGGAAATGAAGGGTTGGGATTCATCCATTTAAAATGGATGGATGAGATTTAACATGAATAGGTGAGGGGTTTCTTCATGAGGGAAATGGGTTTGGGACCCCATTTTGGGACCCAATAAATAACCATTGACCAATGAGGTGTTGCCAACAATTTGTTAATTGCAAATTAGTCCCCCGTAAATTCGGAAATTTGCATGGACACATGAAATGAAGCAAAAATTGCGGAGAAAAATATATTTAAAAATGTCATAGTGAGGGGGCGTTGCGCGTCAGGCGCGGGTCAAATTTGGAGGGCATTGGGATTAATTTAATATTAAAATAGAATTTACAGAGTTGATAAATTCTGATTAAATTAACGATAACGCGTCCCGTGAATTTAATTTAATTGGGGCCCGCGGGGTCAAAATCTGGAAACGGCGCAAAGGCAAAAAATGGTGGGGGCTTGGAGTCAGTCTTGGACCCTTTAGTTGGTCCGGTTCAACGGGTTAAGTTGGTATCCCAAAATCGAGGGTAACGACACAGGTGTCCGACACGGAATAAAATACGGGTTACGATTTTCGGAATGTTGCGCAATTAATTTAGAGCACACGAAAGTTGATTTTAACAGTCAAAAAAGTCCAGTGCCTAATTTGGCGAGTTGAGTCGAGTGTACAATATTTGTACGGAATTTGGGGGCTGAAAATGGGCTCCGAATAATTAGACAAAGATAGGGTGGAATAATGTTTTAATTAAATGGATTAAAATTCCAGATAAAACATACCTAAACTAAACCTCAACATCTGTCATCAAAATTTTTCCAGATCCACTCTAACTATCTACAGAATAAAGTGTACAGTCTCCACCCGACTATTATTTTAGATATTTCAGACTCCTTATTCTAGTTAGTATTTCTTTTCTATGACTTGTTGTGTGGATGAGATTAGCATATCTGTGACTTGTGACATTATTTATACCACATGTGAGTTTATATTCATATTACAGCGTACGTATGGGTTATGGTTTCCATATATTAGAGTTGCCATATCCATGCGGCTGGCATGCTTACGTGTTCCTAGTCCTACGTATTTGGGACTGGGGCGTGACACTCCAGGAGCCGAACCTATCACTTCATCGGTATATCGGCTAGCACCTAAGGAGTTAGTGGAGTTGAAAGCGCAAGTGGACGATCTTCTGGAGAAAGGATTTATCCGGCCCAGTGTTTCACCATGGGGAGCGCCCATACTTTTTGTATCAAAGAAGGATGGAACTGTACGCTTGTGCATTGATTACAGAGCTCTTAATGCTGTAACTATTAAGAACCGGTATCCCTTACCACGCATTGATGACCTATTTGACCAATTGAGTGATGCTAGGGTATTCTCAAAGATTGACCTTAGATCGGGTTATCACCAGATTAGGGTGAAGAAGGAAGATATACCGAAGACGGCCTTCAGGACTAAGTACGGACACTATGAATTCCTAGTAATGTCGTTTGGTTTAACCAACGCGCCCGCCGTATTTATGAGTTTGATGAACGGAGTCTTCCATCAGTACTTGGATAAGTTCGTGGTGGTATTCATTGATGATATTCTAGTCTACTCCAAAGACCACGAAGAGCACGAGGAACACCTCAGAATTGTGCTAGAGACATTGAGACGGGAGAAGCTATATGCCAAACTCAGCAAATGTGAGTTCTGTATGGACAAGGTGCCATTCTTGGGACATATCATCTCAGGAGAAGGACTGTCTGTGGGCCCAGAGAAGGTCACTGCAATAGAAACTTAGCCTACCCCTACCTCTGTTGCAGAAGTGAGAAGTTTTCTTGGATTTGCTGGGTATTACCGGCGGTTCGTAGAAAATTTTTCAAGGATCGCAGAGCCGATGACGAAGCTGACACGGAAGGATCAGGAGTTCATATGGACGGAGGGATGCCAGAATGCCTTTGAAGAATTGAAGAGGCGTTTAACAACAGCACCAGTCTTGACTCTTCCCTCAGGGTCAGGAGGTTTTGTTGTTTATAGTGATGCGTCCGGTAGTGGACTAGGTTGTGTCTTGATGCAACATGGCAAGGTTATCGCTTATGCATCGAGGCAGTTGAAGGTCCACGAGAAGAACTACCCAACGCACGACCTGGAGCTAGCTGCAGTAATTTTTGCACTGAAGATCTGGAGGCACTATCTGTATGGAGAGAAGGTCAAAATATTCACTGATCATAGAGCTTGAAATATGTATATACTCAGAAGGAGCTCAACATGAGGCAAAGGCGTTGGCTTGAGTTGATGGTGGACTTTGACATAGATCTGCAGTACCACCCGGGGAAAGCAAATGTTGTAGCCGACGCCCTCAGCAGGAAACCCTCGGCTTATTTCTTAACGGAGCAGCCTCAGCTATTACAAGACTTACAAGATCTCCAGATAGAGGTTGTTTTACCTGGACAAATTGGCTTGCTGGCTAACCTCGAAGTTAAGTCATCACTTGTGGAGAGGATCAAAGAAGCTTTGCCTACTGATGCTAGATTTCGAAGGCTGAAAGAGAGAACAGAAGCAGGCATGCAGACTGGACTTCGCATCCACGAGGACGGGACATTAAGGTGCGGAAATCGCCTATATGTTCCATATGAAGAATTAAGGCAGGAGTTGATGACGGAAGCACATAGCTCCATATACTCTGTTCATCCAGGAGGAACCAAGATATACCGGGACTTAAGACAGTATTATTGGTGGCATGGAATGGAAAGGGAGATTGCCCGATTTATGGCAAAATATTTAGTCTGCCAATAGGTAAAGGCCGAGCACCAAAGGACTGCAGGTATGTTGCAGCCACTTCCCATACCTGAATGGAAGTGGGAGCATATTATCATGGATTTCGTCACTGGATTTCCAAGAAGCCCTAGTGGAAAGGATGCGGTATGGGTTATCGTGGATCGGCTCACTAAGTCGGCACACTTCTTGCCATTTAGAGTCGGACAATCCACGGAAGTACTAGCTGACATGTATATGCGATAAATCGTAAGATTACATGGAGTGCCAGTTAGTATTGTATTAGATCGAGACTCGAGATTTATGTCTCACTTCCGGCGAAGCATGCAAGAGAGTCTCGGCACCAGACTCAAATTCAGTGCTGCCTATCATCCCCAGACAGATGGCCAATCGGAGCGCACAATTCAGATCTTGGAAGATATGCTGCGATCATGTATACTGGACTTTGGAGGATCTTGGGAAGATCATCTGCACTTAGTGGAGTTCTCCTACAACAACAGCTATCAGGCAAGCATTCAGATGGCACCTTTTGAGACGTTGTACGAAAGGAAGTGCAGATCGTCGATATGCTGGAGCGACGTAGGCGAACGTCAATTACTGGGTCCAGAGTTAGTAACGGAGACAGTGGAGAAAGTAAAGCAGATTCAGAATCATCTTCGTGCAGCCCAGGATAGACAGAAGCATTGGGCCGATACGCACAGACGTCCCTGGAGTTCAAGGAAGGAGAGCACGTATTTTTGAGGATCTCGCCCACTCGAGGTTCTATCAGATTTGGAAGCAGAGGCAAGTTAAGCCCAAGGTATATTGGGCCATTTGATATCTTGGAGCGCATTGGTGAGGTGGCTTATCGTCTTGCATTACCTCCATCCTTAGAGGGAGTGCACGATGTATTCTACGTCTCGCAGCTGAGACGATACGTGACAGACCCAAGTCACATAGTTGATCATTCTGAGATTTCGGTAGGCCCTAGCCTGAGATATGAGGAGCAACCAGTGGGTATACTCGACACCAGTGAGAAGTCACTGCGAGGGCAGACAATCAGACTGGTTCGGGTGTGGTGCCCCGTTCCCCCTATTCGGGGAGCGCGGCTAAGAAATACTAGACGGTATCGTTCGATCGGGATAGATTGAATCAAGAACTCATCCTCGTTATGGATTTGTCTCTTCGGAATCGATTCCCATATTCAGTGGACCGTGCCCCCGGGATCGACTTAGCGGCAGAGTCAGGAGGGACCTCTCCGCTGCATTCTTTGTTGCCTAGTTTTCGCTGTCGCTTGTTGCTTTCGTGCCTTGAGTTGGTTTTCGGATTTGCTTGGGTTTTCTTGAACGGTTTCGATGGATTTCATTGCTTTCGTTCTTAGGACTGCACTTCAATTCCGATAAGGGAAAGAGAGGAAGAAGTACTGATCAGCTGTTCGTGTTAATACAGGTGAACCAGCTGTAGTCGTCGCTCGAGCGGACTCCTAAAGCACTTCTTTCCTTTTCCTTCCAACTACCAAAGTGAGTGGCTACCAACCCGATTAGCTAGCCCTACTTGCTAGTCTTCACATCTAAATCTTGTGTTCGTGCTTGCCCCGATCAAACGATACCAAGTAATAACTAAAAGATATCAAGATAATAAGGGATAGACATGGACCTGTTTGCTTGTCATTGAAACTTGTGAACGGTTGCTTACTTACTACATGCTTGCTTATTCAAATATTTACCATATGCATATATACAAGTTAGAATGCTTACTTCTTCTTCTTCTATAAATATGCTATATGTGGAACACCCTTTGCCATGCATCAATTATTCAGGGAGACTATGCAAAATACATCACACAATGCTACATATCCCCTGATTTCATTGACTCAGCTACATAAATGACAAACTTAACACAAACGCCGTTGATCACGGACAACTTGTGCACAAGGCCTTCTGGTTCCTGCGGACGGTCGCTGGGGCACTGGCACCGATCCGATCCGGACGGAACCTCAAGATTAGTCTCTCCCATAGGCGGGATGGCGTGTAGCGATACATGTGCCTCCGTCACCTTAGCCCGAGACTAAGACCGTCCATTATGGCATCAAAGCCAGTGATCCCCTCGTATATTTAAACCTGTTGCTACTAACTTGTGTCTTCTTGGCAGGGAAGGCAAGGTAAGTATTATGCAGGTGGTTCAGACGGGCAGGTAAATGTCACCGAACGGTGGCGAGTTATTTCAATGATACTATATATATGTCTTGCTATAAAATGAACTAAGGCAAGATAGAAACCCACAAATATGCATGCTTCATTAAAACAACGTGTTGATTGGTAAAGTTGGGTTAACTTGCCTTCACCAGTACGTTTTGATGTACTGACCCTCGTTGAAACAGGTTCCCCGCGTTAGGAAGAACCGAGCGAGGAGCAGGAGACAAACCCCCAATCCAGTCCAGCTGTAGGCACGCCTCGACCGTGCTACCTTTGAAGCATTTTGAAGAAGAAGAAGAAGCATTTTGAAGTTAGAAGCTAGCCACCAAGCAACCATGCAACTTCGTGGCAAAGCAGTCATTCCGACCCAAGGTCTTATATTTTGAGTTTAGTAAAAGGATGTAATGAAAAGGACTGCTATCTCATTTTGTGTCAACACTTTTGTAAGCCTATAGAGGCAATCCTTATGACTTAGTTCAAGGAGTTTGTAATAGATGTTCATATTATCAATAAAAGAGAACTTTTCCATATTTCAATATGTGTTTCAATTATCTGCGTACTCTGAATATGTGCTCGCTATGCGAAACAAAAATACTTAGCCTTGTGCGGTGCGCAACCTAGGCCCGCACGGCGGTCACGCCCGGGGGACGACTAACGATTCCACGGGATCGGGGCGTGACATGTTGGTATCAGAGCACAGATTCAAAGTTCCTTTGACTCTTAAACTGGAAAAGTTCCCTTAACGATAAATCCCTGTGCGAACTCCTGAACTCGTTAAGGCCAAAATGAGATACGTTCATGCAATAAGTCCATAATACATTATGATCCTGATGTAATTTACCTTCCTTTCAAGGAACGACGCAAGCGCAACCATCAGCGCAGGCGCCAGGCGAGACAAGGACTCAGGAGAGCAGTTCCGGAACTTCAGGAAGCTCTCGGAGCCAACGGGGCATGTCTCAATCAGATTCCCTTCAGCAGGTGATGCAAATGTTCACGGAGCAACGACAGAGGGATGATGCCCGCCAAGCCAAGTTCGAGAGCAACCTAGAGGCCCGGCTCTCAGTCCAACAAAAGCAGGTAGATACCCTGCAACAGCTTGTTCAGACCCTGGCCTCCAACCATTCTGCCGCAACGACAGCTACACCAGTGGAGCAGCCAGTGCTTGAAGTCGAACCACCGCCCGCGCCAAGGACGAGGGAAGTGACTGCCTTCACCTTTGGCAACTTCAAGAAGGTCTGCAACACGCCGTTTAATGGGACTGAGGACCCGATCGTGGCCCTAGATTGGCTCGCCGAGCTTGAAGATCATTTTTCTCTCCTAGAAGTGCCGGAAGACAAGCGCGTCACCTGTGCCCAACTATTGCTTCGCCTCAACGCGCACGACTGGTGGGACGTGCATCGACGATCTCTTCAACTTGGCCATGGAGAGGAGGCGATCGCGTGGACGACTTTTCGTGCCGCGTTCGAGGAGGAGTTTATACCCCCACCTCTACGACGTCAACGGGAAAACGAGTTCGTTCAACTCCGGCAGGGCAGTATGACGGTGAAGCAATACTCGGCAGAATTCAACAAACTGGCCAAATTTGCTACCGCTTATCTACCGGATGCATCGAGTCGAGCCAGACGATTCGAAGGAGGGCTACGTCCTGGTATTCACGGACACGTGTCCGTTCCGCAGTATCAGACAATGCGGGAAGTATTAAACCATGCCCTCTCCCTCGAACCGCAGTATCCTCACGTTGCCACCGGCGCTGTGCAAACCCCCAATCACAAACGCCAAGGCAACGATAGAGGAAACACAGCTGCAAAGCGCCCTAACAACGGCGGTTCGAAAAAGGAAAACTCGGGGCAACGATGTGATTTCTGTAGAAGGACAGGGCACGTCGAAAGTGAATGTCGCCGGAAGCATGGGTTATGTCTCATTTGTGGAGCTTCCGAGCACGCCCTTCCCAACTGTCCAAAGTTCACCGAGCGCCGTCCTTCCCAACAAAATCAGACTCCGGCACCTCAGGCAAATCGAGCGGCGCCTCAGCAAGGGCGTAATCAAGCTCAAGGCCGAGTCTACACCATGACACGGGAAGAAGCATTAGCTTCGGATACCGTCGTGTCAGGTACTTTGCTTTTCAATAATATACCTGCTCGCGTTCTATTTGATTCAGGTGCAACCCATAGCTTTATTTCTACAAACTTTGCCACGAAGAACAATGTAAAAATGACTCCGTTGCATTTAGATTTAAGCGTTAGCACCCCGTCTGGTACAAAAATTCCTGTCTGTTCCGCATGCCTAGGCGGTTATATCTGTATTGGGGAGAGAAAGCTGTCACTTGATGTTTTAGTTCTTGATGTACGGGACTATGATATCATTTTGGGAATGGACTGGCTAGGCGCGTGTGCGGCAACTATTGAGTGTGCAGAGAAGCGAGTCGTTTTCCGTTTGCCCGGAGAAGCCGTGTTCTGTTACACCAGTAGACCAGCGAACAATGCGACCAGAGTCTGCATGGTAATTTCGGCAAAATCTGCTCGGCGAATGCTCTACACAGGCTGCGAGGGATTCCTAGCATCGGTTCGGGACACACGGCAGGACTACGCAAATGTCGAGTCAACTTCCGTTGAGGCAGAGTTCCCCGATGTGTTCCCGAGCGAACTACCCGGTATGCCGCCAGATCGAGAGATTGAATTCACTATAGACACATTTCCAAATACACAGCCGATTTCAAAGCCTCCGTACAGAATGGCACCTGCAGAGCTGAATGAATTAAAGCGCCAACTCCAGGAACTACTTGATCGCGGGTTCATCCGTCCGAGCGTGTCTCCTTGGGGCGCTCCCGTGCTCTTTGTGAAAAAAAAGGACGGAACTCTACGCCTCTGCATAGACTATAGGGAATTAAACAAAGTCACAATCAGGAACAAATATCCTCTGCCACGGATAGATGACTTGTTTGATCAGTTACAAGGGGCAACGGTGTTTTCTAAAATTGATCTTCACTCGGGTTACCACCAACTGAAGATTAAGCCAGAAGACGTGCCCAAGACTGCTTTCAGAACCCGCTACGGCCATTACGAGTTTTTCGTGATGCCGTTTGGACTGATGAATGCTCCTGCTGCATTCATGGATACGATGAACCGTGTCTTTAGGCCCTTCATCGATAAATTCGTGGTGGTGTTTATCGATGACATCTTAGTGTACTCGAAGACTAGGGATGAGCACGCAGGACACCTGCGGATGGTGCTACAAACCCTTTGAGACCACAAGTTGTATGCCAAATTAAGCAAATCAGAATTTTGGCTGGACAGTATCTCGTTTTTGGGGCATATCATCTCCTCGGAAGGCATCTCAGTTGATCCGAAGAAGATAGAAGCAATCACGCAGTGGAAACGACCGGAGTCAGCTAGCGACATCCGAAGTTTCCTTGGTCTGGCAGGGTACTACTTTATACAAAATTTTGCTAGGATTGCTTCGCCCTTGACTCAGTTGACACGAAAGGGTGCGAAGTTTACTTGGACAGAGGACTGTGAAGCTTCGTTTACGGAGTTAAAGCAGCGCCTCATCTCTGCCTCAATTCTCACTCTGCCGAACGGACCGGATGACTTTAAAATATATAGTGATACGTCAGGAAAGGGTCTAGGATGTGTCCTGATGCAGCGCGATAAGGTGATAGCCTACGCGTCTAGACAACTAAAGCCTCACGAGCAGAACTACCCAACGCATGATCTCGAACTTGCCGCGGTAGTATTTGCATTGAAGCTGTGGCGTCACTATCTTTATGGCGTGCCGTGCAAAATCTATACGGACAATAAGAGCCTGAAATACTTGTACACTCAAAAGGATTTGAATCTTCGGCAGCGGCGATGGCTTGAACTCCTCAGCGACTTCGATCTCACGATCAGATACACGCCTGGAAAGGGAAACGTAGTAGCTGACGCGTTGAGTCGAGTGTTTGTAGGGAGTTTGGTTATTGATGATAGGCTGCGCCGAGATCTTGAATCACTGGGTATCACACTGAAAATAAGATATAAGAAGTGGGCGCAAGTAGCTCAACTGCGCCTCGAGCCCGACTTATTACACAAAGTGAAGGCCGCTCAGAAGGACGACCCGTTCCTGCAGAAGATACATGCCCTCATCTTGGCAGGAAAGGCGTCCGACTTTACGGTAAGCGCGGATGGGATGCTTCGAGTAAAGGGAAGACTATGTGTTCCGAACGACGCGGCCCTCAGACAAGAGATACTCACGGAAGCTCACTATGCTAGTTATACTTCTCATCCAGGTAGCACTAAGATGTATCGGGATCTTCGCACGATATTTTGGTGGCATGGCTTAAAACGGGATATGGCACAGTTTGTGTCGCATTGCATGGCTTGTCAACGAGTAAAGGCCGAACACCAGAAACCAGGCGGAGAGCTTCAGAACCTTGCTATTCCAGAGTGAAAATAGGATGATATAACGATGGACTTTATTGTTGGCTTGCCGAGGACGCAACGGGGACATGATGCAGTCTGGGTTATCGTCGATCGACTCACCAAGTCAGCTCACTTTCTGCCTATCAAATCTACTTGGAGTGCCGACCGCCTGGCTCAGATATATCTCAACGAAATCGTCCGACTCCACGGCGTGCCCGTAACCATAGTCTCCGATCGAGATGGTCGATTCATATCACGTTTCTGGGGAAGCCTGCAGTCAGCAATGGGGACGAAGTTGAAATTCAGCTCCGCCTACCATCCACAGACCGATGGCCAAACAGAGCGCGTCAACCAGATCCTCGAAGACATGCTGCGACTCTACGCCTTGGACACGAAGACTAGTTGGGACCTTCATCTACCTCTAGCCGAATTTGCTTACAACAATAGTTATCAATCAAGCATTCAAATGGCGCCGTATGAAGCATTATACGGGCGGAAGTGTAGATCTCCTATCTGTTGGGACGAAGTCGGGGAGCGGCAAGTACTTGGCCCTGAGCTCGTGGAGCAGACCGTCCAGAAGGTTCGGCTGATTCGGGACAGATTAAAGATAGCTCAAAGTCGTCAGAAGAGCTATGCGGATGTTCATCGGAGACCGCTAGAGTTTCAAGTAGGTGACCGGGTATTCCTCAAGGTCTCGCCCATGCGAGGGGTCAGTAGGTTCGGAGCGAAGGGAAAGCTAAGTCCACGATTTGTCGGCCCGTTCGAAATACTAAAGCGGGTTGCTTCAGTTGCTTATCAGATCGCTCTACCACCATCCCTAGCTGACGTACATGATATATTCCATGTTTCCAAACTTAGAAAATATGTGTACGATCCAAGCCCCGTGGTAGACCTGGGACAACTGAACCTTCAGCCCGACTTGACGTATGTAGAACAGCCGGTACAAATTTTGGATAGAAAAGAAAAGCTGCTTCGGACCCGTTCGGTTCCTCTAGTGCGCGTGCTTTGGCGGAATCACCCTGTCGAAGAATCTACTTGGGAGCTCGAATCCGATATGAGGGAACGGTTCCCCTCATTATTTCCTAGTGGTAGGTTTTATTCCTTAAATCTCGGGACGAAACTTCCAATTAGTTGGGTAGGATGTGGTGCCCCATTCCCCCTATTCGGGGAGCGCGGCTAAGAAATACTAGACGGTATCGTTCGATCGGGATAGATTGAATCAAGAACTCATCCTCGTTATGGATTTGTCTCTTCGGAATCGATTCCCATATTCAGTGGACCGTGCCCCCGGGATCGACTTAGCGGCAGAGTCAGGAGGGACCTCTCCGCTGCATTCTTTGTTGCCTAGTTTTCGCTGTCGCTTGTTGCTTTCGTGCCTTGAATTGGTTTTCGGATTTGCTTGGGTTTTCTTGAACGGTTTCGATGGATTTCATTGCTTTCGTTCTTAGGACTGCACTTCAATTCCGATAAGGGAAAGAGAGGAAGAAGTACTGATCAGCTGTTCGTGTCAATACAGGTGAACCAGCTGTAGTCGTCGCTCGAGCGGACTCCTAAAGCACTTCTTTCCTTTTTCTTCCAACTACCAAAGTGAGTGGCTACCAACCCGATTAGCTAGCCCTACTTGCTAGTCTTCACATCTAAATCTTGTGTTCGTGCTTGCTCCGATCAAACGATACCAAGTAATAACTAAAAGATATCAAGATAATAAGGGATAGACATGGACCTGTTTGCTTGTCATTGAAACTTGTGAACGGTTGCTTACTTACTACATGCTTGCTTATTCAAATGTTTACCATATGCATATATACAAGTTAGAATGCTTACTTCTTCTTCTATAAATATGCTATATGTGGAACACCCTTTGCCATGCATCAATTATTCAGGGAGACTATGCAAAATACATCACACAATGCTACATATCCCCTGATTTCATTGACTCAGCTACATAAATGACAAACTTAACACAAACGCCGTTGATCACGGATAACTTGTGCACAAGGTCTCCTGGTTCCTTCGGACGGTCGCTGGGGCACTGGCACCGATCCGATCCAGACGGAACCTCAAGATTAGTCTCTCCCATAGGCGGGATGGCGTGTAGCGATACATGTGCCTCCGTCACCTTAGCCCGAGACTAAGACCGTCCATTATGGCATCAAAGCCAGTTATCCCCTCGTATATTTAAACCTGTTGCTACTAACTTGTGTCTTCTTGGCAGGGAAGGCAAGGTAAGTATTATGCAGGTGGTTCAGACGGGCAGGTAAATGTCACCGAACGGTGGCGAGTTATTTCAATGATACTATATATATGTCTTGCTATAAAATGAACTAAGGCAAGATAGAAACCCACAAATATGCATACTTCATTAAAACAACGTGTTGATTGGTAAAGTTGGGTTAGCTTGCCTTCACCAGTACGTTTTGATGTACTGACCCTCGTTGAAACAGGTTCCCCGCGCTAGGAAGAACCGAGCGAGAAGCAGGAGACAAACCCCCAATCCAGTCCAGCTGTAGGCACGCCTCGACCGTGCTACCATTTGTCACTACCACATTCCGAAGACAGGGGTATTTTTGAATTTTTTACAATATTTAATATTATGGTAGTTACAATTAAATAATTGCATGATAGTGTATTTGATTTAAATGTGTGATGTGTAATTTAAATATAATGTTATATGCAGTGTCCATTTATTTGAGCTAGCAGACTTGACCTAGAAGCCAGTAGATGAAGACCTGTTCAAATTGTGGAATTCTGTATTTGATTGATTTATTTAGAATTTAATATTTGGAGATTGTAATTAATTACCGTATTTTATTTAATATTTTTGCGCATTGCCTTGCTTCGATATTTGGAGCGCCACCCTGACTTTTGTCTTCCAACAAATTTCACCATCTTGCCCTAGACGTGCCCGCCTTCAATTCTGCTATTTTTGCAACTCATAATTATGCTCTCTGTACATTGTTTCTGGCCGCACAAAAATCATCGTGGACGTTATTTAATAAATCCCTATTTTGCATCGTTGTGCGTTCCAATCGAAAATTGGAGGCAATCTTGACCTATTTTTTGTGCGGCCCAAATTAGGGTAATATTCTGTTCTGAGTTTTCTTCATTATTGGTATGGATGACCTGACCTGATTTTGGCCCCATGTACTCCTAATTAATTGTTGAACACAACTTGCATTATTTCTATTTAAATTGAGGATACTATTTTATCTGACTATAAAATCCCAATTTAATTCCAGCGCCCTGCTATTTGAGCCCACACCAAACTTACAGCGCCCCCTGACCCTACAAAACACCGGACACCGAATCGCCCGCAAAATTTTCGTCATTTTATGTGTTTGTGCAATTTCCCGAATTTAAGGGGCTAAGTTGCAATTATTCAATTGTAGGTGTCATCACCCCATTGTCCAAGACCAAATGGAAAGGTTATTTATTTGTGGACCAAATTGCATTTTTCCCCCACTCTACTTTACATGAAAACAATTATTCTCCATGACCAATCTGGACCACACAATTAATGGGCCAATCCCCACCTTTCATTTACACACCCTCCCACTATTTAAAGTAACATCAAACCCTAATCCCTAGACAACCTAGGAAACACCACCTCCTCACAAGCCCCACCTCTCTCCAACGTAGGAAACCACATCCTTTCTTCTCCTCTTTTTCCTTCTTCTCTTCTCCTTCTCCTTCTTTTCTTCTTCTTCTTCTTCTTCCTCTCTTCATTGATTTAAAAAAAATTTCAAAAGAGGAAAAGAGAGAGGGAAACCATCACCACTGATCAGTTTCCGGCCGACGACTCCTCCCCTCGCCGCTGCTGGTGCTCCTCCCTCCATCTCCTCCTCCCATCACCACTGATCAACCCGGCAGACTCTCCCTCCGGTCCGGCCTCCTCCGATCCCCTGCTGCATCCACCCGGCCATTGCTCCGGTGGACATCCCCCACGGCGGCTGCTCCTCCCCGATCTCCCTTCAGTCTAGCCACCTATCACCACCATCATCTCCACCTATCACCACCATCACCAACTATCACCACCACCATCTCCACCTATCTTCACCACCATCCGGCCCGACCCAGCCGACTTCCTGCTCCTCCCCTCGCCACTGCTGTTCTTCCCGGCCGAGCTCCGGTCAGCCGGCGCTGCTGCTGCTCCGACCGCTGCCGCTGCACTGCTGTACACCACAACCACCGCCGGCATCTGCATCCCCTCCGGCCACAGTCCCCCTCCGGCGAGACTCCGGCCAACCCCCCTTCACTGTGAGTTTCCTTCTTCCTCTCCCTCCTTCTTTGTGTATATATATATATATAATTTGCATATACGTATATACGTATACGTGTGTATACGTGTATATATGTATGTATGTATGTGTGTATCGTATAATTCTTCCTATAAATATATATATATATGTTAATGTATGTCTCTAACATATTTTTATTGTATATATATATGTATATATATATATATATATCTTGCGTATTTCTCTATTTTATATATACGTATTAAATGTATATATATATTAATTTATCTGTATATATATATATATATATATGTGTGTTAATGTATGTAATGGTATAGATACAAATATGTATTTTTAGTACATGTATAAACATATTTTTGGTATGTAAATATATATGGTATATATATAAAACTGTAATGATATATATGTATGTACTTGTAAAACATATTTTTGGTATATATAAATACGTGTTCTGCTATGTGTATTAAATATGTATTATTTTGGTATAAATATATATATATATATATATATATATTGGTATTAGTATAAAAGTGTATCTTGGTATATGTAAATACATATATATGTATTATCGTGGTATGTATAAATATGTAGTATATACAATTGTAATTTAGTATATATATATATATTCTTTTGTATATATATATAAAACTTTGGTAGTTGTACATATAAATGTATATGTGTTATGAATATTTTTACCTATGTATATATAATACATATTCTATTATGAGTATACACTTATACATATTTTGTATAGAATTTGGTATAACCCTATATATATGTATTATATTTGATTATTAATAATACTACGTTTAATTAGTGAATGTACTAGATGACCCTAGTTGACTAGTGTCCTGCCTGGCATGGCCCTGAGGCCAGTGTTAATAGACTGTGTGTTAGCGTAGCACCTGATACAAGTGTTATTGTGATATATTTATAGGACTGTTGATCCCAGGGGATACTCTGGAACAGGACATCCATAAATACCAGCTAAGGACCAAGACAAGTACATTCTCTGATAATTTTCAATTCTTGATAATTTCTATAAGTTCAACAATCATGAAATGTTACATCTGAATCCTTGACACTGTGCTACACGGACTAGTATAGCTTGGATCTGCAGTCATGAGATGTTACCATGATTATCGTATTGACATTGTACACGACATGTATATTAGACATCGTACATGATAGATTGGACTTGCTCGTGTATCGTGACGTGTCATGGTTGGATCCACAGTACTAGTTGGGGGCGGGGAAGTAGTTAGTAAGAAATGTGATCATAACCTCTTATTGTAGTATAGAACAATGTAAGTGTTAATCATGCTCTTCACCCATGATTAGCCAGGCCCTGTAGCTATCGTACATGTTCCCAAGCCGATCACATTTTGAAACTACTATTTCAAACACTTAGAATAGATTACAGTTCCCTATTTAAATCATATACTTCATCACCCGTATATGATACTGTTCCTTGTTCTTTTCATTTTCATACATGCACTGACTATATCATATTGCCTATTGCCTGTCTCTTTACATTGCCTGTCTCTTTTTAATTGCCATTGTATTTATTTCACTGTCTTCTCAGTAGCTAGCATCACATATTTATTGCTTTATAGTCCTTATCAATTAAATGGAACTGTTATTTGAGATTTGTACTTTGCTCCTTCCTGACTGGAAACATTTTTCCAGACTGTGCCTTAGAGGACCGCTGTCCGACACTTTATGGACCATATAGTGAGTAGCTGCAGACTTGGTAGTTTAGTTGTGATTCTGGAAGGTCTAGCCAGATTATTATTTATTGTTAATTTTTTAAGTAGACTATTGGTACCGGATTTGTCTCCGGCATTTTTGATGAGACTTGGTTAATTGTAGAGTTAGATTATTACTTGACTTGTGTTGTATTTAATTAAATTTCTGTTCGTTATCTTATCGTGCTGTAATCCTGTGATTGAGTATGTGCTCGTTTATTTGTGTCATCCGTGCCTCCTTATGGAGATTGGATGTTGTGTGACATTAGCTAGATAGTATCAAGACCTTGACAGCGTTCTACCGCCGATGCTGCGGCGTAGGCTGGACGTACCCACGCACTCGTGCCCCTAAACCGGGTGCGGGTCGTGACACCTTTGAAGCATTTTGAAGAAGAAGAAGAAGCATTTTGAAGTTAGAAGCTAGCCACCAAGCAACCATGCAACTTCGTGGCAAAGCAGTCGTTCCGACCCAAGGTCTTATATTTTGAGTTTAGTAAAAGGATGTAATGAAAAGGACTGCTATCTCATTTTGTGTCAACACTTTTGTAAGCCTATAGAGGCAATCCTTATGACTTAGTTCAAGGAGTTTGTAATAGATGTTCATATTATCAATAAAAGAGAACTTTTCCATGTTTCAATATGTGTTTCAATTATCTGCGTACTCTGAATATGTGCTCGCTATGCGAAACAAAAATACTTAGCCTTGTGCGGTGCGCAACCTAGGCCCGCACGGCGGTCACGCCCGGGGGACGACTAACGATTCCACGGGATCGGGGCGTGACATCGGGTAGCTTGGAAACAACACTCACCTAGCGAATCGACCTGGGAACGAGAGGATATCATGCGCCAGCGTTATCCACACTTATTTGCAGATGCAGGTAAAACATAAGCAATTCTTTTATTTCCGTAGTTCGTAACTTTGTAGTTTACCCTTCGATTGCGAGGACGCAATCCTCTTAAGGGGGGTAGATTGTAATCACCCTAAAATTTTCAGTTTGATAAAATCAATTTTTGGGATTTTTCTGTATTTTTCAAGAATTAACATAAGTGCTTTGGTGATTATATAATTTTTAATTGCTAATAAATAATATTAAAATATAATAAAAATATGATTTTATGGTGTAAAATAGAAAACCGGACTTAGGGTAATTTTTCTGGAATTTATTGGGCCCCAGACCTAATTTAAATTACCTAAAAACTATTTAAACTAATTAATTTATTATTATTATTATTATTATTATTATTATTGTTATTATTATTGTTATTTGATTTTCGGCCCGACCCAGTGGGCCGAAGCCCAGCCCTAGCTTAGCGGGTGGGGCGGGTCCGTCCAACCCGGAACCCGCCGCCCGACCCGACCCGGACTCCCCATCTCCCTCCCCACGCCTGTGCTCGAGAAACCCGCCGCATTCTCCGGCCACGTCGCCGGAGAACCGCCCGCGCCCTTCTCCACGACCCCACGTCCCCCTCAGCACCGCCTACTCTGCCACGACCCTCCCCCGAGCCTCCCTATAAAACCCTCCTTCAACTTCTCCTCTTCCCTCAACTTTCCCCCTTCTAGAACCCTAACGCCGGCCTCCCCTAGCTCCGCCTATCCCCGCCGTGCAGCCACCACCTCGACCCCCCCTCGCAGCCAGCCCCAGCGCCTAGCTCCGCCATAGAGCCGCCCCTCGTCTCCTCCTTCCCGCCGCTTACAGAACCCGACGACCTCGCCTCGAGCTCCTCCGCCGGGTCACCCCTCTCCACCTACTCCTCCTCCACTCTCCCCACCTGCGCCGGTGATCCGACGACCCGCCGCCGGCCAACTCAGTCCCTGGCCGCCTCCGCCGGGTCCGCCAGAAGCACCCTAGGCCGGACACAACTCGTTGCCGGACACGGGCACAGTGGACACGGCGTGGACACGTCCAGTACACAGAGGCACGTGTCGGACACGAAAACCCAGTCTGGAGGAGCCCTGTTCAGGTACTCGTATCTCACACCTCGTAGCTCCGATTTTGATTCCGTAAATTGTAACCCGTAGCCTGTATGACCCTCTCGGTGCCCGGACAAACCGCTCGGGACATCGCGTCCTGT
The DNA here is from genome assembly GCA_036927795.1 of Iris macrosiphon. Lineage (NCBI taxonomy): Eukaryota > Viridiplantae > Streptophyta > Magnoliopsida > Asparagales > Iridaceae > Iris > Iris macrosiphon. Next base: position 24,952 of record JAYESA010000867.1, on the reverse strand, counting down.
GATGATCGTACACCGCGATCCAAAAACAAGAAAAATAATGCCCTGTTTCACCCCGGAACTGGGTACGCCCCGCCAAACGGGACAACTTGGTCGGGCGCGATCTTCACAGATACGTGCGCGTCGTTGATACGGACATGTGGGATTTCACAGAAGTTGATTTGGATGTGCGTGCACACCGAAATCAACGCGTATCCGCGGACATCGCCCCGTATCCGACTTTACTGAATCTCATCCTAACTTTGTGTACACACGTTGGATCGAAACGAAACTGGCGCCATCGGACTCGTAGCGATACGCTGGTCCTGTGACCCAAGTTTGGTTCGATTCTGAGAACGTTGACGAAATCGCGTGTCGTGGGCCCCACAGGCCCCACTCGACGGGCAATTTTGTGATCGGCTCATCGGAATTCAATTCTGAAAGTTCCGTCGGGTTCGTATCATCGTTCCTGACTTGTTGACACTAAGTTTGGTGAATTTGGAGACCGTTGACCCTGACACATTTTTCGGTGCAAAGCGGGCCCACCGGTGGACCCCGTTTTGACTCGAAATTGTCGTTTTTGCCCTTGTCTTTAAATTGGACTCAAGGACAGGCATTTCTAGCTAATTGACACCTTCTGAGCATGATGGTAATGTTTATTTCAGCATTCGGAGACAATTCTGAAAATTTCCCGATAACAGGACCGTAATTGGAATCCAAACATCAGGCAAGTGTACCTCGCCAAAACTTGCAGTCTTTGCTAAATATTCCTTGGCTTAGTTATACATCAGAGGGCAAGTATACCTTTCCAGCTTTACACTCTTGTTGCATATTTCCTTATTTTATTTACAACTGTTGTACATGCTTAACCTAGGACCGTGTGACGTACTTAGCGTCCGATTATCAGTCGGGTGCCAACCCCGTACGCGGTGTTGGGTACGTCACCTAGAAATGGACATTTCGGACCCTTTACTTTCTCGTACTTGTCTTATCAAGTACATCATAACCCAGGACACTTGACACTATTCATGAGACAGGATCTTCCCGAGATATTCGTGGTAATTCTGTATAGGATACAGGACTTGACAGAGATATTTTATTTATAGACAATATGACTTGTTGCATTAGCTATAATCCCGCTGACATGGACATGAGACGTTATGGTCATGATATGCGTGATTACATTGGGTGGGAATAGACACACAGGCTACAGGCTGTTTCATATATATATATCCACTACTATTGTGAGGTTGTAGACTCTCCAACAGAGCTAGACCCTTTACCTGTTATTACTGCTACCGGCTCCCCGACACAGAGCTTGTAGCGGTCTCAGCCTGAGTTATAGTGCTGCTCTCATATTGCATATCACTTAGCTGGTTACATAGTTTACCCAATTATTTACTTATTGCTGCACTGCTTATTTATTTGGCTTGTATTTTCTGTACCTTGCTATGTCCCCTGAGGACCTGGAATGGATTAGGTCCCCAGGTTTAGCTGAGGAGCAATACCCCGAGATATACGGGACAGGAGCTGAAGCTATTACTGGACTTGATACTGGAGCAGAACTGAACCCTGAAGACGAGGTGACTGCCGAAGACTTCTCCTGAGTACCTGATCCCGTACTCAGTATTTACTTTATGTTTATCTCTTTTGTTCCTGGCCTATTGAGCCAGTGTATTCAGACATATGTCGGATTGTTTTTCCGACCGACTTGTTGAGATTTGTTGCTACTTATTTCCATTTCCTTATGCAGTTTATTTATTTATCTTTTATGGATGAGATTAGTGTGACTTATTGTAGTAGACCTTTTTTACAGCTTAAGTGCGCCCTGATGGTTCCATTAAATTGGGTTGACCATCGGTGCGTGCTGCTGGCCATTGCCACGTGTCCAGTCCCTCGATATTTTGGGACTGGGGTGTGACACGGGCCGTTTCCGCCCTCTCTCCGCCGTTACGACCCCTCGCCTCCTCCGGCCGTAACCGTCCCCGCCTCCTCCGCCCGTCCTCGTCCTATATAACCCACGCCAGCCCGCCGTCTCCACCACCTATCTCCCCCTCGCCGGAACCCTAATCCCCGCTGCCCTGCCCTAGCCCCGACCGCCTTCCCTCCTCCTTCCTCCACCGTCGAACCCCCTGCCTCCACCTCCTCCGCCCTAGCCAGCCCAGCACCGCCTCACCCTCAGCCCGCAGCCGCCTCTCCCCTCCAGCAGCAGCCCGAGCCTCCGCCTCCTTCTGTCCCGACCAGCCCCCTCCGCCTTCGGCTGAACTTCTCCGCCCCGAGCCACCTACCTCCGGCCAGCCCCCAGCAGCCCTAGCCCCGGCCGCCCTGAGTCGCCTTCCTCCGGCGAATCCACCCAGCAGCACCCGGACACGGCAGCCCGGACACAGGACACAGCTCATGTCGAGACGATACGCGGACACGAGAAATTCTCGGTTCACGGAGCCCTGTTCAGGTAACCCGTTCTTTCTCCTCGTTGACCCATTTCTGGTTTCGTCAGTTGTAACACATAGGCTGTATGACCCCCTCGATGTCCGTGCAACCCGCTCGGTACGTCGCGTCCTGTGGCGATCGCGAACCGCGATCCAAAAACAGGAAAAACAACTTCCTGTTTCACCCCGGAACTGAGTGCACCCCGCCAAACGGGACGACTTGGTCGCGTACGGTCTTCACCGAAAGGTGCGTGCCGTTGATACGGACGTGCGAAATTTCGTAGAAGTTGATTTGGATGTGCGTGTACACCGAAATCAATGCGTATCCGCCGACAACGTCCCATATTCGCCTGTTCTAAATTTTGCTGTAACTTGGTGTACACACGTCGGATCGAAACAAAACTTGCGCCATCGGACTCGTAGCAATACGCTGGTTTTGTGACCCAAGTTTGGTTCGATTATGAGAACGTTGACAAAATCGCGTATCGTGGGCCCCACGGCTCCACTTGATGGGCGATTTAGTGATCGGCTCATCGGAATCCAATTCTGGAAGTTCCGTTGGGTTCGTATCGTTGTTCTGGACTTGTTGACACTAAGTTTAACAGATTTGGAGACCTTTGGTTCTGACATATTTTTCGGTGCAAAGTGGCCCACATGTGGACCCCGCTTTGACCAGAAACTGGCATTTTTGCCCCTATGTCCAAATTGGACTCAAGGACAGGCATTTTTAGCTATTTGATGTCTTTTGAATCTGATTGTGATGTCTATTTCAGCAACCGAAGAAGTACCTGCAGAACCCGCTGAAACCAGAGTCGCAGTTGGTAACCAAAACCCAGGCAAGTGTACCTTGCCAAACATTGCAGTTCTTGTTACATATTTCTTTGACTTATTATCTGTTGTACATGCTTAAACCTAGGACCGTGTGACTTACTTAGCGTCCGATTAATATTCGGGTGCCAACACCGTACGCAGAGTTGTGTAATGTCAACTAGAGATGGCTATCGTGACCCTTTACATTCTCGTACTTGCATTATCAAGTACTTTATAACCCAGGACACATGACACTATTCATGAGACAGAATCTTCCTAAGATATTCATGGTGATTCTGTATAGGATACAGGATTTGGACATATACATTGTACAAGCTTAGATTTCATTATGACTTGTTGCATTAGATATGATCTTGCGTGACATGAACATGAGACATACGTGAACCTGTGACCTGTGATTACATTGGATGGGAAGAGATTTACCATACAAAAGGCTGATTATATATATATATATATATATATATATATATATATATATATATATATATATATATATATATATATATATATATATATATATATTACTTTACTTGAAGTGCCTTAGACTCTGACAAAGAGCTTTGGTACATTACTGGCCCTTCGAGAGAATACTGCTATGGATTTCTCCGACACCGATCCTTTAGTAGTCTCAGCCGAGTATGACTAAAACTCTCACTTGCATATTACTTAGCTGGTTTATATTTACCCTTTTGTTTCATTTATTGCTGCACTGCATTTATTTTGGCTTGTATTATCTGTACCTTGCTATGTCCCCTGAGGACCTGGATCTGGATTATGTCACCAGGGTTAGCAGAAGATATCTATCCTGAGGTGTACGGAACAAGAGCACTACTCAGAGCAGTACCAGGGACCGAGGACGAGGTGATAGCTGAGAATTTCTTCTGAGTATATGCCCATTCTATACTCAGTTATTTCTATTGTTAGACTCTTTATTTCCAGTTTATTGAGTTGATGTATCAAACTCATTGTCGGATTGTTCCCCCACTTATGTTTTAATCAAGACTTGTTATTGCTTTATAATTCTAATATTGTTGTATTCATTTCTGTGGATGAGATTAGCCGACCCTGATTATTGTTTTACAACTTAAGTACACATTGATGGGTCCATTAAATTAGATTTGCCCATTATTGTGTGATGCTGGCCATTATCACGCGTCCAGTCCCTCGGTATTTTGGGACTGGGGCGTGACATGGTTTTTGTGGTGGCCCATGCAGGTCAACGACAAAAATTATTCGGTTTCAACTTAGGGACCGAGCAAGCCTGCACTAAGGATAGGATAAGCTTTTAGGATCTCATCCACTTGCTTGAATCGTTCTTGATATCTATGTCGTATTCGAATTAATTTCTTGACTTGCATCCTGCCTTGATTCATGTACGCCTTTTATAGTTTATTTTGATGCAGATTAACGGATTCACGAGCAAATGACGAAACTCCAACAAGAATACCAATAGGTGATGTATCCACCTACGGAGAAGATAAAGTGACACCATTGAGTGGAGATCCCTCTACTCACCGAAGCAGCCCAGCAGATCAGCATGCTTCTAGATTTTGACGTAATGACATCCCACCTCCGTCGCAGTTCACACCACTAATGCTTATATTCCCACAAGGGCAGACAATGGACGGGCAACAGATATTCCAAATGATCTACGCAATTATGCAAGCTCAACAGCAAATTCATCAAGAAGCTCAGTGTCACGAGGCGGAGTACTTGAGGAACAGCCTAGTAACTGCACTGTAGCAGGCCAACCTACCAGCTCGACGGCCAACGACGGGCTCTATCACCGATTTTCGCCAGCTGAAGCCCCATACCTTCTCAGGCAAGGAGGAGCCTACAGAAGTTCATGATTTGCTCACTAACACTCAGCATCAATTAGAAGTAACTGAGCTTCCACGGGAACGTTGGATGACTGCCGTCAGAATGCAATTGATGGGCAATGCACATCACTGGTGGCTATCTGAGGAGAGACGGCTTTGACCAGACCGAGTCACTTGGGAGGAGTTCTCCAGACTCTTTCAGGAGATGTACATTCCAGCTATCGCTCTATCAGAACTGTGTGACAAGTTCAATGGCCTCACTCAGGATACTATGACGGTGGAAGAGTACAACACGTAATTCATTCGACTGAGTCGCTTCGCCCCTACCTTGATCCCGACAGAAGAAGAGAAGGCCGAGAAGTTCTTCGACGGATTAAACTTTGAGCTACAGAGAATGATTGGATCTGTTGCACCTACTTCTTACACGGACATCCTTGCTGCAGCCCGACGTATGGAGCGCGTCACCAGGAGAGAGTCCAACCTGAAGTGGTCTTCCACATCAACACCAGCCCGAGCACCGTATGGAGAAGCTGCAAAGAAACCTCATCTGCATCAAGCACCACAGGGAGCTGCATCCAAATCCCTAACTCTTCCTACTTGTCACTATTGCGGCAAGATAGGCCATATTGAGAAGGAGTGTAGACGTAAACTCGGGTTATGCTTAGCTTGCGGATCCAGACAGCATGCAGTAAGGGAATACCCTGAGCGTAGAGAAGGAGCACCAATAGTCAACCAACAAGGATATCAACCAAGGCCACCCTTGGCGCCTCGAGTAGCACCCTTCCAGGAAGCCCAGCAACAGCAGAGGGCACCACCTCAAGGACGCGGACAGGCTTTTGCAATGACTTTGGAGGACGCAAAGACTCTTGGAATAGCTAATGCGCGTAAGTTTTCGTAGTTATCTCGTTTAGTGTTGCTTTAGTTCGTGCCTGCTGGTTCGTGACCTTAGCCTTGACCTAGTGGTTTTTTTAACTTGATAACCTAGTGATAACCTAATATGTTTTATAAATAATAACCTAGTTTTTCTAAACTGTAGTTTTCTTACTAGATTTCTTTCTTCTGGAAATTCATAACTTCCATTACTTAGGGAAATAATTTTTCCTATGTGCTATTCTTACACCCTCAACCTTGATTCTCCTTGATCGTGATGTGCTTCGAACAATGTTTACAACCGTGTCATCTCTGTTGACCGGTTATTCTTTGATTGCGAGGATGCAATCCTCTTAAGGGGGGTAGATTGTAAACTCCTAGAAATTTTCAGATTTTAAAAATGAATTTTCTAGAATTTTTGGTGATTTTTTAACTAATTAAATCAAGATATTTTGAAATTAAAGTATTTTTAAATGTATTTATTAAATATTAAAATATTATGAAAATAATATTTTTTGGTGTAAAATAAAAAATTAGACATAGGGTAATTTTCCTGGATTTTATTGGACCCCGGAAGCATTTATAAAGCCCTAAAAACCAAGTTTTAAATAAACCAATTAAACCCTAGAAATAAACCCGGTTTATTTTAAAATAAACCAAACCAACCCGAATTGAACCAGACCGGTTTAATCAAATCAAACCCAATTCCTTATTGGGTCGGGTCGGGCCCGAAACCCGGATCCGAAACCCGACCCCACCTCCTAGCGGATCGGACCGGATTCAGATTGAACCCGACCCAACGACCCATAACCCGACCCATTTTCAACAGTTACTGCAACAGTAACTGTTGAATCCCGACCGCCGCCCGTAACCGCCTCCGCAGCCATCTCCGGCCGTTTCCGTCCTCTCTCCGCCGTTACGACCCCCCGCCTCCTCCGGCCGTAACCGTCCCCGCCTCCTCCGCCCGTAATCGCCCGTCCTCGTCCTATATAACCCACGCCAGCCCGCCGTCTCCACCACCTATCTCCCCCTCGCCGGAACCCTAATCCCCGCTGCCCTGCCCTAGCCCCGACCGCCTTTCCTCCTCCTTCCTCCACCGTCGAACCCCCTGCCTCCACCTCCTCTGCCCTAGCCAGCCCAGCACCGCCTCACCCTCAGCCCGCAGCCGCCTCTCCCCTCCAGCAGCAGCCCGAGCCTTCGCCTCCGTCTCCGTCTGCCCCAACCAGCCCCCTCCACCTCCGACTAAACTTCTCCGCCCCGAGCCACCTACCTCCGGCCAGCCCCCAGCAGTCGTAGCGCCGGCCGCCCCGAGTCGCCTTCCTCCGGCGAATCCACCCAGCAGCACCCGGACACGGCAGCCCGGACACAGGACACGGCTCGGGTCGAGACGACACGCGGATGCGAGAAATTCTCGGTTCACGAAGCCCTGTTCAGGTAACCCGTTCTCTCTCCTCGTTGACCCATTTTCGGTTTCGTTAGTTGTGACGCGTAGGCTGTGTGACCCCCTCGATGTCCGTGCAACCCGCTCGGTACGTCGCGTCCTGTGGCGATAGCGAACCGTGATCCAAAAACAGAAAAACAACGCCCTGTTTCACCCCGAAACTGAGTGTGCCCCGACAAACGGGACGACTTGGTCCCATGCGGTCTTCACCGAAAGGTGTGCGCTGTTGATACGGACGTGCGGGTTTTCGTAGAAGTTGATTTGGATGTACGTGCATACCGGAATCAACGCGTATCCTCCGACAACGCCCCGTATCCGACTGTTCTGAATCTCGCTGTAACTTGGTGTACACACGTCTGATCGAAACGAAACTTGGGGCATCGGACTCGTAGCAATACGCTGGTCCTGTGACCCAAGTTTGGTTCGATTCTGAGAACGTTGACAAAATCGCGTATCGTGGGACATATTTACCCTATTGTTTTATTTATTGCTGCACTGCATTTATTTTGGCTTGTATTATCTGTACCTTGCTATGTCCCCTGAGGACCTGGATCTGGATTATGTCCCCAGGGTTAGCAAAAGATATCTATCCTGAGGTATACGGAACAGGAGCACTACTCAGAGCAGTACCAGGGACCGAGGACGAGGTGATAGCTGAGGATTTATCCTGAGTATATGCCCATTCTATACTCAGTTATTTCTATTGTTAGACTCTTTATTTCCAGTTTATTGAGTTGATGTATCAAACTCATTGTCGGGTTGTTCCCCGACTTATGTTTTAATCAAGATTTGTTATTGCTTTATAATTCTGATATTGTTGTATTCATTTCTGTGGATGAGATTAGCCGACCCTGATTATTGTTTTACAGCTTAAGTACACATTGTTGGGTCCATTAAATTGGGTTTGCCCATTATTGTGTGCTGCTGGCCATTATCATGCGTCCAGTCCCTCGGTATTTTGGGACTGGGGCGTGATAGGGCCAAAACTACTATTGGTGCACAAATGGCCAAAAGCAGCATTGGCGCACAAATGGCCAAAAATAGTTTTGGCACACAAATCAATAATTCGGACAGTCCTGGCGCACTTTGATACATAAGTGCTCCAAGCAAAGATGGCGCACAAATCGTACTAAAGCGCACCCTAAAATCTTGGTGCACAATGATGGAAGTGTGCGAGCCAGGAGCTTGGCACACAAATCTATCATTGGCACACAAATAAAAATACTCAAGCTATGAACTTGGCACACTTTCATCAAGTATGCCAGCATTGAGGTTGGCGCACAAACAAGCATAGGAATGTCGATTAAAAGACAAAACATAAATTTCAAGGCATGACACAGTAGTCGAGACGACCCTGCAGTCGAGAACACAATTCTCGAGAATGGTCAGAAGTCATTGTTTAGTCATTAAGTATTATGAAAGGCTAAAAAGTATGTCATCTCTAGATAATGTCACATAGTGCGCTACACAGCAAAGTACGCCATTCTCCAGAAGGGACAAAGTGCGTCGGTAGGAAAAGTTCACCAAAGTGCGCCAACTCTGCAATATCTGCAAAGTGTGTCAACTTGGCTTTGTTAGCAGTGGCGTACATTCTTGATGAGTTGCAGACCCATTCAAAAGTTTACCAAGTAGAATTGACGTACTTTTGAAGAAATTGTCATAGTACAAAACGTACGTAGGAGTATAGAAATGCGCTCAGAGTACTTAACATATCTTGGAGCACTTTCTAAGAAAATTGTGAAACACATACAAGTACGATCAATGAAACTTCGCTTATGCGACAAGGGTTCCCTGCGTACTTTTGTATACATTCTCAGGCCAACTTTGCATTATCCGACATGCTATTTTCGAGCTCCATGGGTAATCAAATCCAAAATAAAATAAAATCATCAATGAGACAAGTTCTAAGGGCTACCCAAAAATAAAACCGATTAAATGATTAAAACAAGTTATATTTAGAATCAAAGCTAAATCCATGGTTGTTCCTTCGGTTGGAAAGATGTACTTGCCTACGGTCAAGTTCTAACCTAATACCAACATTACCAAGGTCACCTACGACCAAGGCCAAGCTAGGATGTTGCTCTCTGCTAGGGAAGAAATGAAGAATGAAAAAAAAATGGAGGAAAGAGAATGGGATTGCTTATATAGGGAAGGGATTGTTTGTAGGTCATTGGATCATAATCCATTGCCTCTCACCCGGGTTAATCACAGCCAACCACCAAGAAAACCCAGGGACCAACGGTCCAAAGCATGCAACTAAGGAAAACTTACACAAACAATCTAAACAATGCTTGAATGACATAAAGTAAGATGTAAGCAATTAAACAATAAACAAGTTATATACGTATAATATGCATATCTTGAGTACGTATACTAGAACAGTAAGATGAGTCTCACAGTTCTGGAGACCAGTTGTACAAAATAAGAAGCTGGTAGAATAACAAAAGTACACGACAGTATTACAGTTGTAGTCTGATTTATATACAGTCATAAAGTCTGACAATCTGATTCATGTACATCCGAGCCAACTGTTCTGTAGACTGTCCCACTCTAAAGGGAAGGAAGTGATCAACATTTGTGAGTCGATCCACTGTTACCCAAATTGTATCTCTGCCAGCTGGGGATCTAAGAAGACAGGTCACAAAATCCATGGTGATATGGTCCCACTTCCATTCTAAAATTGGTTAATGTTGAAGAAGTCTTGCTGGTCTCTGATGCTCAGCCTTGACTTGCTGACAAACCAAACATCAGGAGACAAATCAGACTATCTCCCTCTTCATACCATTCCACCAAAAATGCAGACGAATATCTCTGTATATCTTCGTTCCTCCTGGGTGAACGGAATACTGAGAACTATGGGCTTCTGACATGATCTTTTGATGAATATCTTCACTTGGTACACAAAGACGATTATCAAATCGGAGAGTTTTGTCACTATGAATTCTTAGTTCTGTTCTACGCCCTACCTCGTATTCTGCTGTCACGCCCCAGTCCCAAAATATCAAGGGACTAAACACGTGGCAATGGCCAGCAGCACACACTAATGGACAAACCCAATTTAATGGACCCATCATGGTGTACTTAAGCTGTAATACAACAATAATGGTCTAATATACTAATCTCATCCACAGAAATGAATACAACAATATCAGAGTATAAAGCAATATCAAACTCAATAAAACATAAACTCGGGGAACAACCCGATAATGAGTCTGGTACAATAGTCAAGATACAAGAATAAAGATAACAACAGCAAATACTGAGTATGGATAAAGCATATACTCAGAAGATATCCTCGAAGATCACTCATCTTCTGGATCTGGTACTGCTCCAGTGTCGGCTCCTGCTCCTGCTAATGCTCCTGTCTCGTTGTCACGCCCCAGTCCCAAAATATATGGAACCAGGCCACGTGGCATTGGCCAGCTGACACGTCTCCGAGGATATCCCAATTTAATGGATCCTGGCGAAGCGTGCTACGCTGTCCTAAATCTAACAAGTCTAATATAAACAACAGGCAGTGTCTAATCTCATCCACAAACAATAAGTAAATACTGAAATGAAAGACTGGAATATAAGGACATAGTCGAATGACATAATACAACTGAAATATGTCTGGTGGGAACAAACCCACTACAAATATTGGAGATAAGTGCTGATAGTCTGAAATAAAGTACTAAAAATAAGAGTGACTGGAACAACTGCTAACTAGGTAAGGAGCTCTAGTCATAGGCGGAAGGCCTACCAATCTGATCAGGGGTACTCTGATGGAAGGACCTCTAGCTCCTCGTCAAGAGCAAACCTCGTCTCCACACCTGGACCGTAAACTGTGGGATAATAGGCCTCGTCCAGATCTGGAAGACAACCAGGTCCTCAGAGGGACGTAACAAGATACAATATGCATGCCAGATATAGTACTGAATAAAAGTAAAGAGGGGTGTGCTAACCATCTAAGTGAATGCAATGTAAGGACAACCTCGAAACGTGTAGGTAGGTGTAGGCATAACGTCCAACGTCCTCTAGAGTGCGGTATCTGCAACGTCCATCATTCCGAAGAATGAGGTATCTGTATATATATAACGTCCACACTCTAAGGGACGTGGTATCTGCAATGTATATACGTCCGTAACACTCCGAAGAGCGCGGTGTCTGAATATAGGGAGTCACCGGGTCTGTGGTTCCTCTGGATACCACAGAGTCCGATGGGGGTATCCCATACGTTTGTCAGTTGTCCTTCCCGCCCAATGTAGATACGCAAGTCGAATGCACGACTTGAGTGTACCGTATCTAGATGTCAAGTCTTAATTAACTATATTATTCTAGAATACATGCTAGTCCGTGATGCATGTCGTACGTACCATTAGCGAATCGGGTACGCGGACCCGCATCCCAATATGAGTGTACCATCGCGATACGTGTATAGTGCCATGATCTAGGAAGATATCAAAATATCCTCACAGTCGCAGGTGAGTCAGCTAGCAACTAGGTTTAGTACATTACTCATCGACGCATTGTCGACTACACCCGAGTCAATCTCGGACGCACACAGTTCATGTATATTTGCAACATTCATTATTTAATTTTTAAGCAGTAAATCAGCAAGGTATACTTGCCTGTCCCGGGTAGCTGCGAAATCCAAAGTCCTGCTCCTGATACCTCGGCAGTACTGTCCAGTAGTCCTATATATGATATTATAATGACACTATTAGTTGCTACAATAGCACGACTAAAACACACTGCTGTATCTACAACTGACATAGGGTCGGGACTGTATATATATATATAGCTAATACAAGTATATATATATATATATATATATATACACTAAATCATATTTAATTATATTAAAATAATATATTTGTTTAATAGTACAAAAATAGTACTTATGTATTAATTTGTATATACTAATAATTATGTTTATATATACATTTTCAAATACATACTAGATGCTTAATACGTGCCAGTATTTAATATATAATATTATATTACATATAATATACTTGGTCATAGAAAAATATATTTAAGAACAATATATTTATGTATTTAATATTCTACATGTAATAAAAATATACCTACATACATACATACATGTATATATATATATATATATATATATATATATATATATATATATATACATACATTAGCATTTTCCTCTTATATATATTTATGTATACACACAAGATATATATATATATATAGGTATATATATACACAATAGATATTTAAATAATATAAGTATTTAATGCCATATACTGTATATACTAGTTTACATTATATATATTTGTATATATATAAGGTTTTCAGAGTATTTAAATATAGTATATATATATATACCTTATACACATTATATTTATTTAATAAAAAGTCACAGTATTTAAATTTATTTTTAAAAATACAAAACAACATATAAAGTATAAATACAGAAAATATTTATACCAAGATATATACATAAGTATTAATTAGTATACCGTACATACATACATTAATAGGTATTTATATATGTATACCTAATACATATATATATATTACTATTATAAATAATACTAAATACAATAAGTATTTACATAATACGGTATTTATACAGGAGGTATAAATACATAATTAATTAATACTGATTATAATTTTAATATACCGAAATACGCATAAAATACCTAAACTAAACTAATACCCATGTATAGAATACTTGCACCTAGAAATACATATAAAAATAATGATAATTATACATAAAATAATGTACTGTATTGTACCTCAAGTCGAGGGGGTCACGGTGGTCGGCCGTCGTCGGCTGGGGTGGCCGGACGGAGCTTCGGCGTCGCGCAGGGGGGGGGGGGGGTCGGCAACAGCAGCAGCGGGTCTGGAGCGGTGGCGCTGCGGGGGCGATTGCTGCTCGGTGTGTCGACGTCCGGGGCTGAAAGTCGACGGGGAGGGAGAGGACTGGTAGGGGGTGGCGTCGGTAAAGTTTGGCGGACGGCGGTGCGGTGGTGGCGGAGTACGGGGAGGAAGGGTGGTCGACTGTGCGTGCGGGAGGGGGCAGCTCGGGTTGGGGACGGTTGCTGGGGGGAGTTGCTCCGGCGACTAGGCGGCGGGTGGCGGTGGTGATAGGTGGGAGGGTCCGGCGAAGGTGGTCGGGTGGCTATGGGGGTGGCCGGAGGCGGTGGTTGGCCGGGAGGAGGAGGCGGGTGAGGACTGGTTGGGGTCGGATTGGTCTGAGTTCTAGGGAGTTAGGGGTTTATGTGTAGAGTATTTCTTGGGGTTTGTGCATTAAATGGGGTATAACTTGATGTATAAGTAGGAGAGAGAGTGAGGGGGGGGCTGCCTAGGGATTAGGGCCGGCTGGACCTATTTTTTTGGGAGTTGGGGATGTCCATCAAGATGAGTGGAGGGCTAGGAATGGAGCATTTCAAATGTAGGGCCATGATGTGCCCTACATAAAGTAATGTAAGTACAAAGGAATGGGGGGGAAATAAATGGATACGGTTAGGGCATGACCAATTCTCTTCTCCATGATGCTTGGCCAATGAGAGGGGGACACCTCATTGCAATTTTGCAAATAGGTCCCTGAACAATTTGGTATTTGCACAATTCCTAAAATTGGGGATTTAATGTAACCAAACACCATGCTTGGTGTTCCTCATTGGGCTAGGATGGTGTATGGTGTTTTGTATGAGGCTTGTGGGTGTGGATGTGGGTTTGGGTTGGAGTTGGGTCTAATTCAATTGAGGTTAGGTCACCACATTAATTAATTCGTAATTAATGCACCGGTGTTTCTAATTTAATTTAATAAAAATCCGGGGGTCTAAATTTGGTTGGACAAGGGTCATTAGTGTAGTAGGCTCAGTGTACAATAATGTCGTGATCTGGGTTGGTCAAGACGGATCGAGGTGGGGTCTCAATTTGGGTTGGAACGGACAACGAACGTAATTACGCAATTTAATTAATTTGCGTACGGACGTTTGTAACGACTTTTGTGCGACTAAAATCAGGCACAAAAATCGGTATCTGGGGTTTGTTCTAGGTTCAATATGATGGGTTAGTATGTCTAGGCCAGATATGTGGAATTTGTTTTAGGGCAACAGCTAGGGTATTATCCCAAATAATTAAATCATTTCACAGATATTTATAATACTATATAATAAATCATAATTAATTCAAGTTAACCCTAATTAGGTTAATAAAATTAAATAATCCCTAATTTCTGGTCGAGGGGGTTTACAACATACCCTCCTTAGAGCATTTCGTCCTCGAAATTAAAATAGACATATAGAAAAACTGTTGAATAAAATAAATACTATCACATACCTAGGCCTTCGAAGAGATGGGGAAAACGTTGCTGAATATCGTCCTCTCGTTCCCAGGTTGATTCACCTGGTGCATGATGCCTCCATGCGACACGAACTAAAGGGATAGTCTGGCCTCGCAGTACATTCTCGCTTCGGTCTAGGATCTTTACCGGCTCCTCCTGGTATGACAAGCTTGGACCAACGATGATCTCCGAGTGGTCGAGCACATGACTCGGATCCGGTATGTACCTCCTCAGCCGAGATACATGGAAGACGTCGTGAACTCCTTTCAGTGTCTGCGGCAAGGCCAATCTGTAAGCAACTTCTCCGACGCGCTCTAGCACATCGAAGGGTCCGATGTACCTCGGACTCAGCTTCCCTCTGCCTCCAAATCTAATGGTTCCTCTGGTAGGTGAGATCTTCAGGAACACATGTTCTCCAACCTGGAACTCTAGGGGTCGTCGATGCACATTAGCCCAATGCTTCTGCCTGTCCTGTGCTGCTCGTAGATGCCCTTGGATCTTCTTCACCTTCTCCACTGTATGGACGATCAACTCTGGCCCTAGAATCTGCCTCTCGCCTACATCGCTCCAACATACTGGGGATCGACAGTTCCTACCATACAATGCCTCATAGGGAGCCATCTGAATGCTCGCCTGATAGCTATTGTTGTAGGAAAATTCGACCAAGTGTAAGTGGTCCTCCCAAGAACCGCTGAAGTCAAGCATGCATGCCCTCAACATGTCCTCCAGCGTCTGAATGGTGCACTCGGATTGTCCATCTGTCTGCGGGTGGTACGAAGTACTGAACTTAAGGCGGGTACCAAGACTCTCTTGCATACTCCTCCAAAAGTACGATGTGAACCTCGTATCCCGGTCGGACACGATACTGACTGGCACTCCATGCAAGCGTACAATCTCCCTCATGTACATGTCTGCCAAGACTTCTGTAGATTGCCCAACCCTGAAGGGTAAAAAGTGGGCAGACTTGGTGAGTCTATCTATGATTACCCATACCGTATTGCGACCATTAGGACTCCTCGGGAAACCCGTGACGAAGTCCATGGTGATGTGCTCCCATTTTCACTCCGGTATCGGGAGCGGTTGAAGTAATCCGGCAGACCTCTGATGCTTAGCCTTGACTTGCTGACACACCAGACACTTAGCCACAAAGCGGGCTATCTCCCTCTTCATCCCGTGCCACCAGTAGTACTGCCTCAGGTCCCGGTACATCTTTGTGCCTCCTGGATGTATAGAATAGGTCGAACTGTGTGCCTCCGTCATCAGCTCCTGGCGTAGCTCTCCATTCAGAACATAGAAACGATCTCCACATCTCAAAGTTCCGTCCTCGTGTATACGCAGTCCCGTCTGTATTCCAGCCTCTGTCCTCTGTCGAAGCCTCTGAAATCTGGCGTCTGTCGGCAAAGCAGCCTTGATTCTCTCCACCAATGTCGATTGCACCTGGAAACTCGACATCTGGCCGTCTACTCCGGGCATGACAACTTCGATACCCAACTGTTCTAGATCTCTCAACAGATATTGTTGGGTAGTCAGGAAAAATGCTATGGGCTTCCTGCTTAAAGCATCGGCTACCACATTAGCCTTTCCCGGATGGTACTGCAGCTCAATCTCGAAGTCCGCCATCACTTCGAGCCATCGTCTCTGCCTCTGATTCAGGTCCTTCTGGGTGTAGACATATTTCAGGCTCTTGTGATCGATGAATATCTCCACTCGCTCTCCATACAGGTAGTGCCTCCAAAGCTTCAAAGCAAAGATCACTGCGGCAAGCTCCAAGTCGTGGGTAGGATAGTTCTTCTCATGGGTCCTCAACTGCTTAGAGGCATAGGCCACAACCTTCCCATGCTGCATCAAGACGCATCATAATCCTTTCCCGGATGCATCGCTATAGATCACAAATCCTCCGGGTCCAGAAGGTATGGTCAAGATGGGTGCTGTAGTCAGACGCTTCTTCAGCTCATCGAATGTCGTCTGACACTCCTCTGTCCAGGTGAACTCCTGATCCTTGTGGGTCAAGCGGGTCATCGGCTATGCGATCCTTGCGAAGTTCTCTACGAACCTCCGATAATATCCAGCAAGTCCTAGGAAACTCCTCACCTCCGAGACGTTGGTAGGGGTCGGCCACGTCTCTACTGATAAAATCTTCGCGGGATCTACTGAGATGCCATCTCCTGAGATAACGTATCCAAGAAATGCGACACGATCTAGAAGAAACTCGCACTTGCTCAGCTTGGCATAAAGCCTCTCTCGTCTCAGCGTCTCTAGCACTAGCCTCAAGTGCTCCCCGTGCTCCTCGTGGCTCTTCGAATACACCAAGATGTCGTCGATGAAGACTACCACGAACTGGTCCAGGTACTCATGGAAGACTCGGTTCATCAGGTTCATAAACACAGCAGGCGCATTTGTCAATCCAAAAGGCATCACTAAGAACTCGTAGTGACCATAGCGAGTCCTAAATGCTGTCTTTGGAATGTCCTCCCTTCGCACCTTCACCTGATGGTAGTCCGATATCAAGTCGATCTTCGTGAACACTACTGCTCCTGTCAGCTGGTCGAACAGATCATCGATTCGCGGCAGGGGGTATTTGTTCTTGATAGTCAGAGCATTAAGGGCTCTGTAATCAATGCACATCCGGAACGTCCCGTCCTTCTTTGGTACAAACAACACTGGTGCTCCCCAGGGTGATGCACTAGGACGAACAAATCCCTTGATCTGCAACTCCTCTAGCTGTAGCTTCAGCTCGTCAAGCTCCTTCTTCGCCAACCGGTACACATTTGATGATACCGGTGCTGCTCCAGGTACCAGCTCAATGGTGAACTCCACCTCTCTATCAGGCGGTAGGCCTGGCAACTCCTCTGGGAAAATGTCCTCGAACTCTGCAATAATTTCTGGGGGTGCCGTCTCCATCGTCTTGTAAGCTCTAGCTGCGTGTCCTACTCCTCGCTCGATGGTGCCTCGCATGAATTCGAACTCCGGGTGTCCTGGCAGTCTAAAAGTAACGCTACCCTTCCGGCAATCTAGCACGGCATTGTACTTGCTTAACCAGTCCATGCCCAGAACTACGTCGAAAGCTGGCATTGGGAGTACCAACAATCGCGCTCTCATCTCCCTACCACAAACTACTACCGATCACGTTCTAACGGTGCTGGTAACCGGTACAATGCCTCCTCCAGTAAGTATTCTCCAACTCTTAGGTAAGGGGGAGGTTGCTACTCTATGCATTGCTACGAAGCTACTAGATATAAATGACAATGTAGCTCCAGAATCAAACAGTACAGTTGCAGGTAATGATGCAACTAGAATTATACCTGCTATAGCCTCTCCCTCTGGTTCCTCCTCGATAGATGCAAAAGCAAAGGCTTGCCCGCGCCTCTGCCCTCCTGCCTGCTGTCGGGCCTGGTTGAAGTGTGCCTCCTGTGGGACCAAGGGTGGTCCTCTCTGCTGTCCTCCGGTAGCTGGTGGACGCTGGCCTCCTGCTGGGGGTAGTATCCTCAGTGGTGCTGCTGGTGGTCTCTGTCCAGTCTGGGGTGCTCCATCTCTGCGCTGGGGGCAGTCTCTAGCAAGGTGCTGGCTGGCTCCACAGACCATGCAGGGCCCGAGCTTCTTTCGGCAGTCTCTGATGACGTGTCCCCTCTTGCCAGAGAAGTGACAGGTCGGAAGCTCCTTCTGCTGGTACGGCGCTGTCCTCTGCTGCGCCTGCGCTCCTAGAAGGCGGATCGGTCCTCCTGCTCCTTGCTGGGTCCTGGCTGGTACGTTCGTGCTGGAACGTCTCGCTCCTCCTATCGCCTCCTAGATCCTCCCCTCTGATAGGACCTCTTCATAAGAGATCCTCGCCTGGGTAGTAGTGTACCTCTGCAGCTCGTGAGAGAGGCCATGGTGGAATCTCCTGGCCTTCTCCAGGTCGTTGGGGATCAGGGCTGCACCAAATCGGCTGAGTCTGCTGAACTCTCCGTCGTAGGCGTCCACAGTCAGGTTTCCTTGCTACAGGTGCAGGAACTGAGAGTATAGGGCGTTCCTCACTGTAGCTGGGAAGTACTTCGCGTTGAAGTGTTCTAGAAATTCCTTCCAAGTCTGCTGTCTGTCGATGCTGCGCTCCATAGAGTCCCACCAGTGATGGGCGTTGCCTGTGAGTTGGGCCCTCACCGCGGTCATCCAGAGGTCGGGGTGTAGCTGCGAACCCTCTAACAGCATCTCAGTGTTGGAGACCCAGTCTGAGATCTCCTCAGCCGTCTCCTTGCCCGAGAAGGTTCCCGGACCCATCTGTCTGAAGCCTCGTACAGTGCCTGCTTGCTGGACAGGTGCAGGTGCTGGTGCTGCTGCTTGGGCAGGTGCCCTCTCCAGTACTACCATCAGACCCTGTCTCAGAGTCTCCGTCTGCTGCCACTGGGCCTGCATTATCATCTGAAAGAACTGCATCATCTGGGGCTGTCCCTCCGCTGGTGGCATCTGAGGTGGGAACGGTGGAGTTGGCGGAAGAGGTACCTCCGGCTGTCTCCTCGGTGTCTCCTCGGGTACCGGCCTCTCGTACTGCGGCATCGGTGTCGCCCTCGAGGTCTGTCCCTCGAAGTACTGCCTCGGAATCGTCTGCGACGTCTGGCCTTCTGGCTGCTGCGTCCCTTCGTCGGGAGAGACCTGATGCCAGTGCATCATCGGGGCCTGAGGGATCACCTGTGCCTCTGGCTGAGGCTGCTCTCTGGGTGGTCCCTGAGTCGTATCCTCCCTCGGTGCTCCAGGTGGCACTATGGCACCAAGTATCTCACGGCAGCTACGAAGGTTCATCTCGCTGTAAGAGATAGAACTTCATTAGAGAGAGTACGGAATAAATCAAACAAGATGCAAATATATTACAGTTCGGAAGAGGTTCAAAGGCGTAATCAAGTGGATGAGACCTAATAATTTATATCCTATTGCAGGCTCGCTGGGCACGTTGCCATACCACAAGCGATAAACATTTGATGTTATTGACCTGCATGGGCCACCACTAAAACTATGTCACGCCCCAGTCCCAAAATATGTGGAACCAGGCCACGTGGCATTGGCCAGCTGACACGTCTCCGAGGATATCCTAATTTAATGGATCCTGACGAAGCGTGCTACGCTGTCCTAAATCTAACAAGTTTAATATAAACAACAGGCAGTGTCTAATCTCATCCACAAACAACAAGAAAATACTGAAATGAAAGACTGATATATAAGGACATAGTCGAATGACATAATACAACTGAAATATGTCTGGTGGGAACAAACCTACTACAAATGTTGGAGATAAGTGCTGATAGTCTGAAATAAAGTACTAAAAATAAGAGTGACCGGAACAACTGTTAACTAGGTAAGGAGCTCCAGTCATAGGCGGAAGGCCTACCAATCTGATCAGGGGTACTCTGATGGAAGGACCTCTAGCTCCTCGTCAAGAGCAAACCTCGTCTCCACACCTGGCCCATAAACTGTGGGATAATAGGCCTCGTCCAGATCTGGAAGACAACCAGGTCCTCAGAGGGACGTAACAAGATACAATATGCATGCCAGATATAGTACTGAATAAAAGTAAAGAGGGGTGTGCTAACCATCTAAGTGAATGCAATGTAAGGACAACCTCGGAACGTATAGGTAGGTATAGGCAAAACGTCCAACGTCCTCTAGAGTGCGGTATCTGCAACGTCCATCATTCCGAAGAATGAGGTATCCGTATATATATAACGTCCACACTCTAAGGGATGTGGTATCTGCAATGTATATACGTTTGTAACACTCCGAAGAGCGCGGTGTCTGAATATAGGGAGTCACCGGGTTTGTGGTTCCTCTGGATACCACGGAGTCCGATGGGGGTATCCCATACGTTTGTCAGTTGTCCTTCCCGCCCAATGTAGATACGCAAGTCGAATGAACGACTTGAGTGTACCGTATCTAGATGTCAAGTCTCAATTAACTATATTATTCTAGAATACACGCTAGTCCGTGATGCATGTCGTACGTACCGATAGCGAATCGGGTACGCGGACCCGCATCCCAATATGAGTGTACCATCGCGATACGTGTATAGTGCCATGGTCTAGGAAGATATCAAAATATCCTCACAGTCGTAGGTGAGTCAGCTAGCAACTAGGTTTAGTACACTACTCATCGACGCATTGTCGACTGTACCCGAGTCAATCTTGGACGCACACAGTTCATGCATATTTGCAACATTCATCATTTAATTTTTAAGCAGTAAATCAGCAAGGTATACTTGCCTGTCCCGGGTAGCTGCGAAATCCAAAGTCCTGCTCCTGATGCCTCGGCAGTACTGTCCAGTAGTCCTATATATAATATTATAATGACACTATTAGTTGCTACAATAGCACGACTAAAACACACTGATGTATCTACAAGTGACATAGGGTCGGGACTGTATATATATATAGCTAATACAAGTATATATATATACACTAAATCATATTTAATTATATTAAAATAATATATTTGTTTAATAGTACAAAAATAGTACTTATGTATTAATTTGTATATACTAATAATTATGTTTATATGTACATTTTCAAATACATACTAGATGCTTAATACGTACCAGTATTTAATATATAATATTATATTACATATAATATACTTGGTCATAGAAAAATATATTTAAGAACAATATATTTATGTATTTAATATTCTACATGTAATAAAAATATACCTACATACATACATACATGTATATATATATATATATATATATATATATATATATATACATACATACATTAGCATTTTCCTCTTATATATATTTATGTATACACACAAGATATATATATATATATAGGTATATATATACACAATAGATATTTAAATAATATAAGTATTTAATGCCATATAATGTATATACTAGTTTACATTATATATATTTGTATATATATAAGGTTTTCAGAGTATTTAAATATAGTATATATATATATACCTTATACACATTATATTTATTTAATAAAAAGTCACAGTATTTAAATTTATTTTAAAAATACAAAACAGCATATAAAGTATAAATACAAAAAATATTTATACCAAGATATATACATAAGTATTAATTAGTATACCAAACATACATGCATTAATAGGTATTTATATATGTATACCTAATACATATATATATATATATATATTACTATTATAAATAATACTAAATACAATAAGTATTTACATAATACGGTATTTATACAGGAGGTATAAATACATAATTAATAAATACTGATTATAATTTTTAATATACCGAAATACGCATAAAATACCTAAACTAAACTAATACCCATGTATATAATACTTGCACCTAGAAATACATATAAAAATAATGATAATTATATATAAAATAATGTACTGTATTGTACCTCAGGTCGAGGGGGTCACGGTGGTCGGCCGTCGTCAGCTGGGGTGGCCAGACGGAGCTCCGGCGTCGCGCGAGGGGGGGGGGGGGTCGGCAACAGCAGCAGCGGGTCTGGAGCGGTGGGGCTGCGGAGGCGATTGCTGCTCGGTGTGTCTACGTCCGGGGTTGAAAGTCGACGGGGAGGGAGAGGACACAGGGGCAAAAGTGACAGGTACTCCTCCGGTTGCTGAAATAGACATTACCATCAGATTCAAAAGACATCAAATAGCTAAAATTGCCTGTACTTGAGTCCAATTTGGACACAGGGGCAAAAGTGAGTTTCTGGTCAAAGCGGGGTCCACATGTGGCCCGCTTCGTACCGAAAAATGTGCCAGAGACAATGTTCTCCAATTTTATCAAACTTAGTGTCCACAAGTCCAGAACGACGATACGAACCCAATGGAATATCCAGAACTGGATTTCGATGAGCCGATCACAAAATCGCCTGTCAAGTGGAGCCGCGGGCCACGATACGCGATTTTTGTCAACGTTCTCAGAATCGAACCAAACTTGGGTCACAGGACCAACATATTGCTACGAGTCCGATGGCACAAGTTTCGTTTCGATACGACATGCGTACACAAAGTTACAATGAGTTCCAGAACAAGACCGATACGGGGCGTTGTTGACGGATACGCGTTGATTCCGGTGTGCACGTACATCCAAATTAACTTTCGCAAAATCCCACACGTCCATATTAACGGTGCACACCTTTTGGTGAAGTACGTACACGACCAAGTCGTCCCGTTTATCGGAGCGCACCCAGTTCGGGAGAAAAATAGGGTAATTATTTTCCTGATTTTGGGTCACAGTTTACGTTCGCCACAGGACGTGATACCCCGAGCGAGTTGCACAGGTATCGAGAGGGTCACGTAGGGTTCACGTCACAGCAGACGGAACGAGAAACGGGGCAGCGAGGAGGAAGAAACGACTACCTGAACAGGGCTCCGCAGAAGGCTGAAACGCGCGTCCTCACGAGGCTTCGCGACACGGCGACTAGGCTTTTCACCGGAGGCGGCCGGAGCTGGTGGCCGGGGCTGCTACGGCTCTGGAGTCGTCGAGGCGGCGTCGACCGGGGGCTGCCGGAGTTGGAGTGGCGGTGTGCTGGCGGAGCTCGAGGTCCTCGGCGGAGGGGTGACTCGGCGGAGGCGAAGCTGACGGAGTGGAGGCTGGTGGTGGTGATCGGGGCGGCTAGGGAAAGGGGATGCTACTGTTGCTGCTAGGTGGAGCTCGTCGGGGGGGAGGCGCAGGGGTTCTGGTCATTGAGAAGATGGGGAAGATGGCGGAGAGTCTCGGGGACGACGGGGGCTGGGGGTGTCTATTGGGGGCTGCGGGTTTTATAGGAGGCGGGGAGGGAGAAGAAGCGGCGACCGTTGGCGGCGGTTGCGGGAGCGGAAAAGCTGAGCGACGACGGTTACGAGCGGAGGAGGCATGGGGGAACCGTTCGCAGGGGAGGCGGAGAGCCACGGTGGGTCGGCCGACGGCGGGGAGCCGAATCGCCACGGTCCGGGTCGAGTTAGGGATTTCAACAGTAACGGGTCGGGTCGGGTCGAATCGGGTCGGGTCGGATAACGGGCCCGGATCCGACCCGCTAGGGTTTGGGCCCGGTTCAGCTAGGCCGGGTCGGTTCGATTCGGGTTGGTTTGGGTCCGAAATAAACCAGATTTATTTTGGTTTAATAAATAATTAGTTTTTAGGTTTTTAAAAATATTTTCGGGGTCCAATAAATTCCAAAAAATTACCCTATGTCTAATATTTTATTTTATATCAAAAAATATTATTTTTATAATATTTTAATATTTAATAAAAATATTTAAATTTATTTAAAACCATAATACCTTGATTTTAATTAGTGAAAAATCACAAAAAATTCCAGAAAAATTCTAAAAATTGATTTTTAAATTCTGAAAAATCTGGGGTTTATATATGCTCTAAGTCGCTGAAGCTTGACATCTGTGGACTGCGCTGCTATGATCCTCTCCACCATATTAGATTGAACTTGCTAGCCAACCATCAATGCCGTACTGCCAGGCAATATTACTTCTATATCATACCCTGAAGATTTTCTAAAATTTCTCGTTGTTGTTTGCTCGAAAAAGTTTATACAAAACTTTTATGTAACAAACTGTTAAAAAAAGTACAAAAAAGATCCTAAAAAGGAATCTAAGTACAATTGATTCGGGAGAAATATAGCTGTAGAATATGATCTGCAAACGTTCACTTTACACCTTGGTCCACTCGACAATGAAGAAATGCACATGTTGACAAAGAACTGCACTTGACGACGAAGAACTGAAAGGAATGCTGCGAACAACTTGGAGAGTTGAACAATAAGAAAGCTCTGGCATAACGGCACGAGAAGCTTCTATTCTCTCACTCTGCTCTTAAATTTCAAAGACTTGAAGATTGCTGCAAACAACTTGAATAGTTGAACAATAAGAAAGCTATGGTACAACGGTGTAACACCCCGTTCCGCTCAAGCGGACTGTCGATTCAAACGGCAAAAGTGTAACGTCCTGACCCGCTTTGCTCAAGCGAGAATACTTGTTTGAGGCAAAGGATATCCAGACTTGTCCCTTCAAGAGTTCGGCTTAGGCTTTCAGAGGCTCGCTCGGAGTATCGCTCAACCGAGGCGAATCATCGCTAAGGTGGATGGCTACGGTGAACTTGTCTTTGCTTAGCCAGCACACTTAAAATACGGAACGATACATTCTAGTCGCTACGTGAATTACCTCCTGCATGATAATAAGAATACAACGCACCTAGCTAAGGGAATAATCCTAACTTGTATTGCTTGTCTAGAACCTAAAAATAAAATATTGCTTATATTCAGACCCTTGCATGCTACATTTGCCTTGTGCAACGAGACCCCGCTATGCCTCGAGTAGAACGATACAT
>JAYESA010000866.1:0-85848 GCA_036927795.1 Iris macrosiphon | reverse complement strand
CAATTAGGGAATTCTGATTCTTATGATACTATTCTTAATGATTAATTCCTTTAGAAATTTTCTGTCCTTCCTTGATATCATATCTATTGCCTTAATTGAATCTTTCGATCTGTCTCCAGGATGCCGCCAAGAAGGTCCCAGAGACTCGGAGCAGCAGATTCAGAGAGGTCTGCCACCTCTCGCGCTGCCGGACAGACATCAGCAGCACCTCCTACATCTCCAGGATAGGTGGGAGTATCTGCAGCATTCGGGGGTCCTCCACCACCAGTTCAGAGGGTCCCCACAGCTACGACGGCACCACCACCTCCACCACCCCCAGCTCAGCATCCAGGAGGTGTGCCCGTCGATGGGGCACAGATGTTCGCTTTGATTCAGGGCATGGTCGACGCCCAGAGGACGTCGGCAGAGGCCCAGAGAGTGCAGGCTGAGGCACATCAGGCCCAGACAGAGATGATGAGGGTGAACATGGATAATGCTCACCAAGTGGCTCTCCAGGCTGTGGAGAGAGTCGCTCAGCAGCAGCAACAACCTGGTCAGCAACAACAGAGGCCGGGCACCATTGTGGACTTCAAGAGGATGATGCCTCGGGAGTTCAAGGGGACAGAAGGGATACTCTACGCCGATGATTGGCTAGAGGACATCGAGAGGAACTTGCGTTTGGCGCAGATTCCAGAGGCGCTCCAGATCGAGGCCGCTGGCAGCCAGATGTTCGACATTGCCTTGACGTGGTTTCGCACGGAGCCGAGACTCTTGCGCGGGGGACTCACTTGGGAAGCTTTCAAGGAACTCTTCAAAGAAAAGTTCTTTCCTGATGTCGCCCTGGGAGCTTTGGAGAGTCAGTTCCATGACTTAGCCCAGGGGAGCTCGTCCGTCGACGAGTATGCCGCGAAGTTTTCCCGCCTGAGCCGCTTTGTGCCGTCGATGATTAGAGATCCGGGGGACAGGACCCGGAAATTCAGAAAGGGGCTGACAAGAGAGATCAAGTCTCGCACGTCGGGACGTCGCACAGCTACCTATGAGGGCATATTGATGGATGCCCAAGTAGCCGAGGATGACTTGGACCTCAGACCCAAGAGGGGACGCGACGTTTCCGGAGGAGCAAACAGTAGTGCGGGACCAGGCAAGCGTCCACACTTTCAGCAGCAGCAGAGGCCCTTTCAGCAGCAGCATCAGGCACCAGCTCGAGGGCAGGTTCAGCAACAGCAGCAGAGGCAGACTCAGCCCGCCATCCAGTGTGCGTACTGCGGGAAGATGGGACATACTAGAGATATCTGCAGGCATAGATTGGGCTCATGTTTGTCCTGCGGATCGACGACACATCAGCTGAGGGATTGCCCTACCATTCGGACTCGTCCAGGTCAGGGTGGAGCAGCCGCCCAGAGAGGACCAGGCAGGGTACCTACCGTACCAGGAGGCCAACAACAGAGGGGACCACTTCCACCGCAAAATCAGAGGTTTGCCCAGCATCAGCAGCAGAGAGGTGCACCCCAGGGGCGAGCATACGCCATGGCAGTCGAGGAGATCGAGCCAGCAGGAGACTTGATCACAGGTTCGGTTCTTCTCGATTGTATTCCTGCATTTACCTTATTCGATTCTGGCGCTTCCCATAGTTTTGTGTCTGTATCATATGCACTTCGACATCATTTAGACACAGAACCATTAGCTAGGACTTGCAAGATCATGACTGGGGAAGGTATTATCCTAGTCCGTGATCACTGCAAGGACCGGAGAGTGTCAGTAGGAGGCCGAGACTTGAGCGTGAGCTTACTTGTTATGCCACTTCCGGGGTACGATATTGTACTCGGAATGGACTGGTTGAGTAGGCATCATGCTACTATAGATTGTTATAGAGGCAGAGTATTGTTTAGACCACCAGGAGAGCCGGAGTTCGAGGTCGTCAGAGGAACAGCGGAACAGAGAGGGAGCACATTTTACGGAGCCAGGACAGAAGAAGAGGAGTTGCCACATCCTCTGATAGCGGAGTTCCTGGATGTATTTCCAGAAGAGTTGCCAGGCTTGCCGCCAGACAGGGATGTTGAATTCTCTATAGACTTGGTTCCAGGAGTGGAGCCCATTTCACAACATGTCTATAGAGTCAACAACAGCGAGCTGGCAGAACTGAAGAAGCAAGTCGAGGAGCTGCAGGACAAGGGTTTCATCAAATCCAGTTCATCACCATGGGGAGCTCCGGTATTGTTCGTACCGAAGAAGGACGGCACGGTGCGCATGTGCATTGATTATAGAGCTTTGAACAATATCACTATCAAGAATAAGTACCCGTTGCCGAGGATAGATGATCTTTTCGACCAGTTGAGCGGGGCGAGGGTGTTTTCAAAGATTGATTTGAGGTCAGGTTATCACCAGGTGAAGGTGAAGAAAGAAGACACGCCAAAGACAGCTTTTCGGACCAGATACGGCCAGTTTGAGTTCATGGTGATGCCATTTGGTTTAACCAATGCGCCGGCAGTATTCATGAACTTGATGAACAAGGTGTTCCACCAGTACCTTGATAAGTTCGTAGTGGTGTTCATCGACGATATTCTTGTGTACTCTAAGACACCGGAGGAGCACGAAGAGCACCTGAGATTGGTCTTAGAGACTCTCAGGAGGGAGAAGCTATACGGGAAACTCTCTAAGTGTGAATTCTTCCTTGACAAGGTCGAATTTCTTGGGCATGTGGTATCGGGTGACGGGATCTCGGTTAACCCGCAGAAGATCGAGGCAGTAGAGTCGTGGGCTACCCCAGTTCGGTAGCTGAGATCAAGAGTTTTCTCGGGCTAGCAGGATACTACAGGAGGTTTGTACAAGACTTCTCCAAGATTGCAGCGCCGATGACCAGACTGACTAGGAAGGACGTGGATTTTGTTTGGACAGAGGAGTGCCAGGCTGCATTTGATGAGCTGAAGAAGAGGTTGACGACAGCTCCAATTTTGACGTTGCCATCAGGGACAGGTGGTTTTACCATCTACAGTGATGCTTCAGGGAAGGGTCTGGGATGTGTTCTTCAGCAGCACGGGAAAGTAATTGCCTATGCTTCCAGGCAGTTGCGCCCTCATGAAAAGAATTATCCCACCCACGACTTAGAGTTGGCAGCAGTTATCTTCGCTCTAAAGCTGTGGAAACATTACCTGTACGGAGAGCGTGTGGAGATCTTCACAGACCACAAGAGCTTGAAGTACGTATTCACACAAAAGGAGCTGAACATGAGACAGAGGAGGTGGTTAGAGTTGATGAAGGACTTTGACATCTCATTGCAGTACCATCCAGGGAAGGCCAACGTAGTCGCCGATGCCTTGAGCAAGTATCCGATGGCTATGTACTTGACGACAGATAGACATTTATTGGCTGACCTGGAAAGCTTGGAGATTGAGGTGTTAGTTCCCGGTGCTGAGATTCAGATGTGGGGATTACAGATACAGTCAGAACTGATGGACAAGATCAGAGCTACGCAGTACGATGATGAGACTCTGAGTAGTATCAGAGCCCAAGTTCAGATGGGATTGTCGGACGATTTCACTATCGCAGATGATGGTTCCTTACGGCACGGCACAAGGATATGTGTGCCTAGCGGGGAGCTGCGCGAGGAGGTTTTGCAGGAGGCACACCGCTCTCAGTACTTAATGCATCCCGGTGCCAACAAGATGTATCGAGACTTGAGAGAGCACGTATGGTGGTATGGAATGAAGCGCGAGGTAGCACGCTTCGTATCTCGGTGTCTAGTGTGCCAGCAGGTAAAGGCAGACCGGCAGAGGCCAGGTGGTTTGCTTCAACCTTTACCGATTCCAGAATGGAAGTGGGAGCACGTGACCATAGATTTCGTTTCAGGGCTCCCCCATTCTCCAGGAGGGAAGGACGCGATTTGGGTCATCGTGGACAGGTTGACCAAATCAGCCCATTTCTTACCTTTCAAGGTGGGCACGTCGACAGAGAAGCTAGCAGAGATGTACGTGCGACAGATTGTTAGGATTCATGGAGTTCCTGTGAGCATCGTCTCAGATCGGGATAGTCATTTCACTTCCCATTTCTGGAGGAGTCTATAGGCTAGCTTGGGCACTCAGCTCAAGTTCAGTACCGCGTATCACCCCCAGACAGACGGGCAGTCGGAAAGGACTATTCAGACTCTCGAGGATATGCTACGCACTTGCGTTTTAGATCTCGGAGGTTCTTGGGAGGATCATCTGCACCTGGTAGAGTTCGCTTACAACAACAGCTACCAGGCCAGCATCGAGATGTCACCGTATGAGGCTCTTTATGGACGGAGGTGTCGTACACCGCTATCGTGGGACAACGTTGGAGAGAGAGCCTTGCTAGGACCAGAAATGGTCGTGGATGCAGCAGAAAAGGTGAAACTCATCAGAGACAGACTGCGAGTGGCGCAGGACAGACAACGGCATTGGGCCGACAGCCACCGTAGACCCCTTGAGTTTTAGGTATAGATTGTTGTTTTTCTGGTTGTGTTGTTTGTTTGTTTTAGACTGCGTGTTGAGACTGTTTTGTGTTAGGTTGGCGATCTAGTATTCCTACGGATTTCTCTGACGCGTGGAACGATTCGTTTTGGCAGAGGCGGGAAGCTTAGCCCACGCTACATCGGACCCTTCAGTATTCTGGCGAGGGTAGGTGCAGTGGCGTATAGACTAGACTTGCCGCCTGCATTGGAGGGAGTGCATGATGTGTTTCACGTGTCGCAGCTGAGACGGTACGTGGCCGACCCTAGTCACGTACTTGATCACTCGGAGATTGAGGTTGGTCCGACGCTCAGCTACCCTGAGCAGCCCGTAGAGATCTTGGACCGCAGAGAGAAGGTATTGCGGAACCAAACTATTCCTTTGGTTCGTGTTGCATGGAGACATCACTCTCCAGGGGAGTCGACCTGGGAGAGAGAAGACGAAATGCGCGAGCAATACCCTTATCTCTTCCAGACTTGAGGTATATTTCCTATCTGGTTTCATCCTTGTTGTAGTTCAGTCCGATTTCGAGGACGAAATTTCTTTTAGGAGGGTAGACTTGTCACTACCACTTTTTCATATAAGGGTATTTCTGTAATTTAGCTATTTTAAATAATTATGAATTTAAATTAATTGCTGAGTCTTGTAACTAATTATATTATTACTAGAATGTTTAGTTTAGGTCATAACCCTAGAATCCATTAGAAAACCCTATTCTAGCAAAAACCCTAGAATACAAAATTAGGGTGAACCCTCAAAACCCTAGGCTGACTAAACCTGAGTTTATTAGGTCCTACATGACTTAACATAAAGGTTTAAACCTAAAGCTGTGCAAGGAAACCCTAGAACTAGGTTTATATATAAAGGAAGCTTCTCACAAAGCCATCCTTCATGTAAACAGGAGAAACCCTAGCTTCCACTAGAGAAATCCATCTCCCACTCCAAAAATTCGAAACCCTAACCCTAGGTTCCATTTTCTTCTCCTCCAAAGCAAGAGAAGCAAAGAACGTGGGTCAGGGAGCCTTGGAGAAGAAGAGCCTCGTTGAAGAAACCTTCCCTGCAGGTAAAACCCTAGTTTTTATTCATTTAATTCCTGTTTTCAGATGTTCATGGCCATTAGAAACCACCCTAAGGTTGGAATTCGAATTTTAGGGCTTTTTCATGTAAACCTAGGAGATCTAGGGTTTGGTGAACTTTCATTTGGTTTTTCCCTAAATTTCTGGAACACTAATCCTAGGGATTTCGTGTAGGCATGTTCACATCTTCTACGTTTAGGTTTGATCTTGATTTGTAGGGTTTTAAGTTAGGTTCATGAGTAAACTAGATGAAACCCTGTTTTCCGCATGATAAGTGTTTGTTGTAATGCCAAAAAGGGAAGAACACCTATTTAATCTGCTCTAAATTATTTAATTTGATGTATGGTGTGTATATATATATATTATGCATAAGTATATAGATAGATGTATGTGGTATATATGTATCTAGGTGTAGATGTGTGTGTGTGTTTGAAGAAGGGGACTGGGTGTTCAGTCGAGTATGTACAGGCCTGTGTGGGTGTCTTGGGTTCTTTGTGTATCGGGTTTGAGAGATTTCTGTGCACAGGGGTTTGATTTCCTTGCTGTGCATCTGTGTGCGAGATAATGTGGTGTAGAGTGTTTTAGAGCTGTGCTGTGCTGTGTATTTCTGTAGGATGATGTGTATTTCTGTAGGGTGAACTCAAGTGACTGTGTACATCAGTATTTTATTATGGGTGTAGTGAACATATAGGGACTGTATTTTTACATCAGTGTGCATTGGGGTTTTGATTAGGGCCAGATTTCAGTGGGTGCCTGTGAGAATGAGTACTTCTATATGTGTAAGTGTGTGTATCAATCTATATACATGTGTGTGCCAATTTCAGAACTATACTGTGTGCTCGAAATCTGTTAACTGAATTCTGTGAGGGTAGTATAAATATGTATCAGGGAGTTGTGTGAGTTATGAATTTTGTTGAGTTCTTAGTATTTTAGTCCAGTTAGCCAGTGTGTTTTATGTGAACTATGTGTTAGATGCATACCTGTGTGTAGATGATAACTTGAGGTGTGTAACTGTGCATGCCTGTGTGGGTGCCAGTAATGACCAGTGTATACCTGTGTCAGTAGGTGTATTTCTGTGTCAGTATATAGCAGTAGGTAATTGAGTTATGGTTTTCTTGAGGGTTAATATGAGCAGTCTAGTATTATGTTGTGTGTGTTTGTGGAGTGAGTTAAACTAGATTTCCTGTGTGATTCAGAGAGAGAGAGAGAGAGTGTTTGGTTCCAGATCTCCTGTGTGTGTCTATACTGTGTAACTGTGTGTGTGTGTATGCTGTTAGTTTAGTGTGTCTAGTGTGTAGAATTTCAGTAAGATATCTGTGTGCCCCTGTTTTAAGTTGTATGTTAGATTCATGTGTAGACTGTGTCAGTAGCTTATAGGTGTGGTAGTGTAGGAATTAGGTTATGTAAGGGTTTAAATCAGTGTATCAACCTCAGTGTGCAGGTGTAGGAGTGTAGCAGTAGGCCTAGAATATTAGTATAGATGTTGATATGGGGTGCTGTGGGTTAATGGTATTAAGTATATGAGTAAGGTATAAGTTAAGTCACTAAATAAACACTATCCTATAGATAAATTGGGCAAGTATATTTATAAGTCATATATATATTATTACGACTCACTATATAGTCTATATAGCTATATGATACCTAGTATCTAGATACTCATGAGAAAAACCTAGAATGGACTTAGTTGGACCTAGTATTGACCAGAAAACCTTAGACATGACCTAGAAACCTCGTTTTTAAATTGTTAAGCATGTTATTCTTTTAATTCATTAATTAACATTGAATTTCCATAAATAGGTTATTGTGATTCCATTTTGGACCTCGATCCTCACATTCTGCTCCGGACCACAGGCGAGTACATTCTCTGACAGTTTTCATGGTTGATTACTTCTATAAATTGTAGTGTATTTCATACTTGATTCTGACACTATGGATACACGGGTTAGCACCCTAGATCCCCATCACGAGGAGTCGTGGTTGGAATCCATCGTGCTAGCTGGGGGATGGGGAACTATTAGTAGATTATGTGATCATATCCAACATTTATATGCACCATAGCTCACCCCACTTCTCACGTCGGGTGCGGCCTGACCACTTATATGCTCCATAGCTGTTATATATGATTAGCCTGACCATTATATGCACCATAGCTAACCATGCGGTTAGCCTGACCTAAAAGAACCATAGCTAATCATATATAACCAGCCTGATCCAGTCCCAAGCCGATCACATGATAAACTAATAATTCAAACACTTAGCTAGATGTCTTATCTTTATTCAGATTTACTTGTTCTAGCATTTACTACTTATTGCTCATTGCTAGATGCCTACTGTCTATTTCATTTTCTCCAGTACTTCACATGTTCAGCTTTTATTTCCATCTTGTATCTCTTACACTGTTTATAGATTTTGTCAATTAATGAAACTGCTGTTAGTGCTTGTGCTTCGCTCCAATCCTGACTGGATAACCAACATTTTTCAGAGGACCTGGAGGACTTTTGCCCTACTCATTACGGTCCAGGAATAGAGGAGGATTTTACCCCAGAAATCCCAGAGGAGGTGCCTATCTTAGAGGAGAACTTGCCTGCCCATGCTTAGATTATTTTTCTGCATTTACTATTTTAGACTGAGACTGAGACTGAGATGTATTTATTTTTATTTGTGACTTTGTGAGGTCATTTGGACCAGGATTTGAGTTAGATTTATTGTGGTTGGTTTTAAATAGAACTCTTTTCAATTCTCATCGTGCCATTATGTTTATAGTTGTGATTGAGTATATTATAGAAATGTGATTTATTTATCATTGTCCTCCGTACGGAGTTGAGACTATTGACAGGATATACTATGTTTGTGACCTAGACAGCGTTCTACCGCCGATGCTGCGGCGTAGGCTGGACGTACCCACGACTCATGCCCAAATTCCGGGTGCGGGTCGTGACACAGAGGAACAGTCGCAGATGTTCCAGTTCTCCCAGACTATGATGCAAGCGCAGTGGCATCATACCGAGACTTTGAGACGAAGCTTGATGGCAGATCTAGAGAACGCCAGGAGGTTCCATCATGGTCTAACGTATGAGCTACAGAGGTACACTACCACCCAGGCGAGGATCTCTTACGAGAAGGTTCTGTCAGAGGCTAGGATCCAAGAGGCTATTAGCAGAGGATCGAGGCATTCCAGTGTAGCTACACCAGCTCAGGCACAACCGGGAGTAGGAGGATCGATCCGGCATCTAGGAGTACAGTCGCAACAGAGGGTTGTGCCGTATCCGCATAGAAAGATGCCGACATATCACTATTGCAGGAAGAAGGGACATATTCAGAAAGATTGCAGAAGAAGGTTAGGACAGTGTTTTAGGTGTGGATCAAACCAGCATCAGGCTCAAGAGTGTCCCCAGTACGTCAATAGGGCCAAATAGATAGTGCAAGGCCAGCTCCACCAGTCCTAGGTATGTTCGTTGCATTGCTTAAAAATTTATAGATTATTATGTGTCTATTGATGAAGTATAATAGGGTGGCACAACTTTAAGACTTGCATAAGAAGATAGTGTTTATTCAGACAGTAGAAATTATAGGCCCAAACCCCTATTGGGTCAACTACCGACTGAGATAAGGAGTGAGTATGACAGCTGTAGAGATTGTAAAATCTTAATTTTGTTCTTGTTTGGTTTTGTGAACTTAAATTATTTTTGTACCTCCTTTCATCAAAATCTAGCGTACTTATATTTATGTTCTACCTCGCATTATGCTGCTGTTACAGCCTAGCTTTGCAAGCTCAGTCTTTTATCAAGCTTGTTCATGACATATGTATTATTGGACGCGTACACTAATACATTTTAGAATCAGAGTACTATGGTCTGATCAACCATAGTGCGCTTGGTTCGCCCTTCGCATAACTATTTTACGTAGATTGAGATATATAGTGATTAGTACGAATGTACTTGCCCTCTAGATATGCCTGAGCATATCATATCTGATACATAACTGTACTGATACGAGCAAGTGAATAGGAATTACCAAAATATGATTTCAATCCACAACTGCCTTGACAATTCCCATTGAATTCTTTAGAACGCCTTGATCCCCATACTTCTAATCTATTAGCTCCCCCTTGAACTCCTTATTATTGTTTTTCGTCTTCCCTTGTTTCGGAAAGACAAAACCTCGTGCTTAGCATAAGTTGATACACAGATAGTATTAGATGTACCGTATGGGTCGAATATATTATTTGATGATTATTTTGTAACCAAGGGCATATCCAATGTAATATATATGGGGTTAAAACTTTTGAGGATTGAGTAACAGGATTAAGTAAAGTGGGGGAATGAGATTCCTGAAATATAAGAGCCTTATGTGATAAGGGGTAGACCCTAAGTTGGGTAGTAGTGGCATTGTCAACTTAAGAGAAACTCCTCTTAGTTGGGGTCGAGAAAGATTGGATATAGAGGTTCAAGTCATTTTAAATTTTGAGAATTTTTAGAAGGATGATTAAAATGATGATGATTCAATAAATTTTAGAATCTGAAAATTGCGGACCAAATATTTATACTTGAGTGCATGATTTAAATTTGGATATTGAAGGATTAAATCATTGATTTAAATTTTGAGGATAAATGTGAAAATCTAGATTCGGACGATTGGTGAACTAGAATTCAAATTTCAAATTGAGACCTTTAAATTTTGATCTTGGGATTTCCTATTAGAAAATATTGAGAATAGAGATTGAATTTAAAAATTGGAGAGTACGGAATTCACAAGTTGAGGATAGAAATAATAAAATTGATCAAAATTTTCTAGACGAAACTTTAACAGTTGAAGATTGCGATGCAAATTCGGATACGAGATGTCATAGAGATTTGAAATCAGAGTGAATGTGGATTATTAAATTGAAAATTCTAGAAGAATGATTAATATGATAAAGGATTGATGAATTTTAAAAATCGGGATATGGCAAACCAAATACCGATACGTGAGCTTCTGATTTAAAATTTTAATATGGAGGATTGAATCAACAATTTAAACCTCGAGGAAAATAAATAGAACCCTAAACATGGACATGGACGGATTAAATTGAAAGATTAAATTAAAAGAAATTTTGATGACAGGATTACCTATTTGAACTATTGAGGATATAAATTGAATTTAAATTGGAAGAGTACAAAAGTTCATAGGAGGGAAAATATTGTTTACTTTATTTCTAAAAGAGATTTTTGTTAGTTGAAGATCGCGATATAAAGTTTGATATGCGAAGAGGTTATACGGATTAAAAATTTAAAACTGGATGTTGATGAGGAAGCACGCTGGGTTAAATTTTTTTTTTTGGTCAATGACCAACTTAATTTAGAAGTGATTACGAAGGATGGATTAAAATTTAACTATCGCAAAGATATCGCGATTGACTTGCCCTAGGTATGTAAAGGGAGAACAGATTATGCCTTATTTTAATTTCGAGGACGGGAGTTTGAGATGTGGAGATCGTCTCTATGTTCCAAATGGAGAGCTACGCCAGGAGCTGATGACGGAGGCCCACAGTTCGACCTATTCTATTCATCCGGGAGGCACGAAGATGTACCGAGACCTGAGGCAGTACTACTGGTGGCACGGGACGAAGAGGGAGATAGCCCGCTTCGTGGCTAAGTGTCTGGTGTGTCAGCAAGTCAAGGCTGAGCATCAGAGGTCTGCCGGATTACTTCAACCGCTCCCGATACCGGAGTGGAAATGGGAGCACATCACCATGGACTTCATCACGGGTTTTCCGAAGAGTCCTAGTGGTCGTAACGCGGTATGGGAAATCGTAGATAGACTCACCAAGTCTGCCCACTTTTTACCCTTCAGGGTAGGGCAATCTACGGAAGTCTTGGCAGACATGTACATGAGGGAGATTGTACGATTGCATGGAGTGTCAGTCAGTATCGTGTCTGTCCGGGATACGAGGTTTACATCGTACTTTTGGAGGAGTATGCAAGAGAGTCTTGGTACCCGCCTTAAGTTCAGTACTTCGTACCACCCGCAGACAGATGGACAATCCGAGCGCACCATTCAGACGCTGAAGGATATGTTGAGGGCTTGCATGCTTGACTTCAGCGGTTCATGGGAGGACCATTTACACTTGGTCGAATTTTCCTACAACAATAGCTATCAGGCGAGCATTCAGATGGCTCCCTATGAGGCATTGTATGGTAGGAAATGTTGTTCCCCCATATGTTGGAGCGACGTAGGCGAGAGGCAGATTCTAGGGCCAGAGTTGATCGTCCATACAGTGGAGAAGGTGAAGAAGATCCAGGGGCATCTACGAGCAGCACAGGACAGGCAGAAGCATTGGGCTAATGTGCATCGATGACCCCTAGAGTTCCAGGTTGGAGAATATGTGTTCCTGAAGATCTCACCTAACAGAGGAACCATAAGATTTGGAGGCAGAGGGAAGCTGAGTCCGAGGTACATCGGACCCTTCGATGTGCTAGAGCGCATCGGAGAAGTTGCTTACAGATTGGCCTTGTCGCAGATACTGGAAGGAGTTCACGACGTTTTCCATGTATCTCAACTGAGGAGGTACATACCGGATCCGAGTCATGTGCTTGACCACTCAGAGATCACCGTTGGTCCAAGTTTGTCATACCAGGAGGAGCCGGTAGAGATCCTAGACCGAAGCGAGAAGGTACTGCGAGGCCAGACTATCCCTCTAGTTCGTGTCGCATGGAGGCATCATGCACCAGGTAAATCAACCTGGGAACGAGAGGACGATATTCGACAACGTTTTCCCCATCTCTTCGAAGGCATAGGTATGTGATAGCATTTATTTCATTCAACAGTTTTTCTATATGTCTGTTTTAATTTCGAGGACGAAATGCTCTAAGGAGGGTATGTTGTAAACCCCCTCGACCAGAAATTAGGGTTAACTAATTTAATGAGCATGATTAGGGTTAACTTGAATTAATTATGATTTAATATATAGTATTATAAATACCTGTGAAATGATTTGATTATTTGGGATAATACCCTAGCTGTTGCCCTAGAACAAATTCCACATATTTGACCTAAACCTGCCAACCCATCATATTGAACCTAGAACAAACCCCGGATACCGATTTTCGTGCCTGATTTTAGTCGCACAAAAGTCGTTACAAACGTCCGTACGCAAATTAATTAAATTGCGTAACTACGTTCGCTGTCCGTTCCAATTGAAATAGAGACCCAACCTCAACCAGTTTTACCAACCCAGATCACGATATTATTGTACACTGAGCCTACTACACCAATGACCCTTGACCGACCTAATTTAGACTCCCAAATTTTATTTAAATTAAATTAGAGACACCCGGTACATTAATTACGAATTAATTAATGTGGTGACCGAACCTCAATTAAATTGGACCCAACTCCAACCCAAACCCACACCCACACCCACAAGACTCATACAAAATACCATACACCATCCTAGCCCAATAAGGAACACCAAACATGGTGTTTGGTTACATTAAATCCCTAATTCCAGATATTATGCAAATACCAAATTGTTCAGGGGCCTAATTGCAAAATTGTAATGAGGTGTCCCCCTCTCATTGGCCCAAACCATCATGGAGAAAAGAATTGGTCATGCCTAACCGTATGCATTTAATTTCCCCCCATTCCCTTGTACTTGCCTTACTTTATGTAGAGCACATCTTGGCCCTACATTTGAAATGGCCCATTCCTAGCCCTCCCTTCATCTTGATGGACAACCCCACTCCCCAAAAATATAGGTCCAGCCGGCCCTAATCCCTAGGCAGCCCCCCCTCACTCTCTCTCCTATTTATACATTAATTTACACTACATGGGAGGCACACAAACCTAGAAGCTACTCATAAACCCTATTCCCTAAGAAAACCCCTTTTACACAGCCGACCCCAGCCTTCCCTCCCCGCGCCCAACTTCGGCCAAATGCCGACTCCGGCTGCCACCACACCGACCCGACCGCCCTCGCCGATCTTCCCCCCACCTGCCACCTCAGCCACCCGCCGCCTAGTCGCTGGAGTAGCTTCCCCAACAGCCCACACTGAACCGAGCTACTCCCCTCCCGCGCCTAAGGCCGACCACCCGACCACATCGTGCCCCGCCGACTTAACACCGCCGACCGCCAAACTTCACCGGTGTCACCCCCTACCAGTCTTCTCCCTCCCCGTCGATTTTCAGCCCCTGACGACGACGACGTTGGCCGTGCTCGCCCCCGCAGCGCCAAGGCCCCTGAACCGCGGCTGCTGTTGCCGACGTCCCCGCACGACGCCGGGGCGCCGTCCGGCCACCCCCTTCGGCGACGGTCGACCACCGTGACCCCCTCGATCCGAGCATCGACCAG
Organism: Iris macrosiphon; assembly: GCA_036927795.1. Lineage (NCBI taxonomy): Eukaryota > Viridiplantae > Streptophyta > Magnoliopsida > Asparagales > Iridaceae > Iris > Iris macrosiphon. The sequence goes on along the minus strand of JAYESA010000866.1, from coordinate 71,995 downwards.
GTACATTATTTTATGTATATTTATCATAATTTGTAGATGTATTTCTATGTGCATGAGTATTAGTTAGTTTAGGTATTTGTATGCGTATTTTCGTATATTAAAAATAAAATTATGTATTAATTAAATGAGTATTTATACCTTCTGTATAAATACCGTATTATATATATATTTATTATTTTTAGTATTATATAAAAAAAATTGTAATATATATATGAATTTGTTATACCTATAAAAATATCTATAAATGCATGTATGTACGTATACGTTTCAGTATACTAATTAATACTTATATATATATATATTTCTGTATAATAGGTATTTTTTGTAATTATACCTTATATACTGTTTTATATTTTAATAATAAATATTGTGAATTATTATGTATTAATAAATATATATGTGTATAAATGTATACATATATTATATTTAGATACTTTGAAAATCATATATATATATATATATATATATATATATGTATATGGTATTATACGAGGATAGTATATAATTAATATAAATCATAGTTTAAGGATAATTTCTGTGGATTTGTATTATATATAATATAATACTATTTTTATATTATTAGAAACTTATACATATGCATGTATGCATGTATGTATGTAGGTATGTATGTAAGTATATTTTAATATATGAAAAATATTAAATATATAATATATATTGTGTTTAAATATATTTTCTAGAAATTAAGAAATATTATGTGTATAATAGTATATATTAAATACTTGTACGTACTAACCCTCTAATATGTATAAGTATATATATACATAGCCTACCGGTATGTGTATACATTTTAATATACCTTTGTTATGTTGTATATATTAATTTATGTACATATTTTCTATCTAAAAATATGTATATGTATAAATATATGAATTTATGTTATTATTAATTATGTATACATATTTACTGTGTGTATTAGTAGTATATACTAATTAATACATAAGTACTATTTTCGTACTATTAAACAAATATAATATTTTAATATAATTAAATATGATTTAGAGTATATGTATATACCTGTAATAACTATATATATATACAGTCCCGACCCTATGACAGCTGTAGATACGAACAATGTGTCTTAGTCGTGCTATTGTAGCGACTAATTTGGTCATTACTATATCCTATATAGGATTGCTGGACAGTACCGCCGAGGCATCAGGAGCAGGACTTTGGATTTCACAGCTACCCGGGGCAGGCAAGTATACCTTGCTGATTTACTGCTTAAAATTAAATGATAAATGTTGCAAATATACATGAACTGTGTGTGTCCGAGATTGACTCGGGTGCTGTCGACAATGCGTCGATGAGTAGTGTACTTGACCTAGTTGCTAGCTGACTCACCTTCTACTGTGAGGATATTTTGATATCTTCCTTGACCATGGCACTATACACGTATCACGATGGTACATTCATATTGGGATGCGGGTTCGCGTACCCGATTCGCTATCGGTACGTACGACATGCATCACGGACTAGCATGTATTCTAGAGTAATATAGTTAGTTGAGACTTGGCATCTATATACGGTACACTCATGTCGTATATTCGACTTGCGTATCTACATTGGGCGGGAAGGACAACTGACAAACGTATGGGATACCCCCATCGGACTTCGTGGTATCCAGAGGAACCACAAACCCGGTGACTCCCTATATTCAGACACCGTGCTCTTCGGAGTGGTACGGATGTATATATCATTGCAGATACCACATCCCTTAGAGTGTTGGACGATATATATATACAGATACCTCATTCTCCGGAATGATGGACGTTACAGATACCACACTCTATAGGACGTTGGATGTTATGCCTACACCTACTTATACGTTCCGAGGTTGTCCTTACATTGCATTCACTTAGATGGTTAGCACACCCCTCTTTACTTTTATTCAGTACTATATCTGGCATGCATATTGTATCTTGTTATGTCCCTCTGAGAACCTGGTTATCTTCCAGATCTGGACGAGGCCTATTATCCCACAGTTTACGGGCCAGGTGTGGAGACGAGGTTTGCTCTTGACGAGGAGCTGGAGGTACCTCCATCAGAGTACCCCTGATCAGACTGGTAGGCCTACCGCCTATGACTGGAGCTCCTTACCTAGTTAGCCGTTGCTCCAGTCACTCTTCTTATCAGCACTTTATTTCAGACTATCAGTACATTTTGTAGTGGGTTTGTTCCCACCAGACATATTTCAGTTGTATTATGTCATTCGACTATGTCCTTATATTCCAGTCTTTCATTTCAGTATTTTACTTGTTGTTTGTGTATGAGATTAGATACTGCCTGTTGTTTATATTAGACTTGTTAGATTTAGGACAGCGTAGCACGCTTCGCCAGGATCCATTAAATTGGGATATCCTCGGAGATGTGTCAGCTGGCCAATGCCATATGGCCTGGTTCCATAATATTTTGGGACTGGGGCGTAACATAATCAATACCTCTTCTACTCTTTGTAAGCTTGGAATAAATATTGTTCAACAAAACAAAGCAATAAAATCCATCAAAACCATTCAAGAAAATGCAAATTCGAAAACCATCTCAAAAGCACGAAAGCAATAAGGCGACAATAAAAACTAGGCAAGAAAACTTATCGCGGAGAAGTTCCTCTTAACTCTGCTGGTAAGTCCATCCTTGCAGCACAGTCCACTAAATATGGGAATCAATTTCGAAGAAGCAAATCCATAACGAGGATAAGATCTTGATTCAATATATCCCGATCGAACGATACCGAAAGTATTTCATAGCCGCGCTCCCCCAACAGGTAAAACGGGGCACCATACGAGATCTAGATGCAATGGGCATTAAACTCAGAGTTCAAGGCCAAGGGGCATAGCTAGCTCAACTACAACTTGAGCCAAGTCTGCGGGAAAAGTTTTCGCCCGCTCAGAAGGATGACATGTTCCTGAAGAAGATGCAGGAGCTGATTTCGACAGAAAAGACGAACAACTTTATGGAATACGCAAGTGGAACATTACAAAAAAAGGGAATATGGTACGTTCCTAATGATCCAAAACTCAAAAGAGAAATAATGTCGGAAGCCTACTATGCGAACTATTATTTATATCCAGGGAGCACCAAGATGTATAAGGACTTTCGTACAACCTTTCGGTGGCACGACATAAAACGGGATGTGACAACCTTTGTGTTGTAGTGTATGGCTTGTCAACAATTAAAGGTCGAGCATCATCGGCCATGCTGGGAGCTGCAAAACCTCTATATTCTTGAGTAGAAAAGGGACACATAGTGATGGACTTCATAGTCAAATTTTCAAAGATGCCGCAAGAAAATGATGCTATTTGGTTCATTGTTAATAGATTGACCAAGTTCACACATTTTATCGTAATCAAATTAATATGGAGTGTCGATTGGTTAGCATAGATTTACATTGACGAGATTGTTCGACTCCACGGGGTACCCGCCACGATCATTTCGGACAGAGACATGCGATTCTTATCGTATTTCTGGATGAGCCTATAATCTGCATTGGGAACAAAGTTGAATTTTACTACCGGATATCATCCTTAAACAGATGGCTAGATGGAAAGGGTGAACCAAATACTTGAAAAAATAATGTGTCTATGTGCTATAGACTTGAAGACTAGTTGGGACACGTACTTGTCGTTAGTAGAATTTGTGTATAACAATAGTTATCAGTCGAGCATTCATATGGCACCATATGAAGCACTGTACGAAAGAAAGTGTTGATCATCGATATGCTAGGAGGAATTCGGTGAGTGACATGTACTTAAAACGGAACTAGTTGAGTAGGCCATCGATAAGGTCTGCATGATTCGAGACATACTTCGCATCGCATAGAGTCGACAGAAGCGTTATGCAGATACCCATCGATGAACATTAGAATTCATGGTCGGGGACCATATATTCTTAAAATTTACTAAGATGTGAGGCATAATGCGGTTCAGAGTTAAAGGCAAGCTAAGTCCAAAGTTTGTTGGTCCTTTCGAGATTCTCGAGAGAATGGCAGCGGTAGCTTATCAGATTGTACTACCACCAGCCTTAGCGGATGTGCATGATGTCTTCCACATTTATTTAATTTGGAAGTACATGCATGACCCAAGTCACATAATTAACTTCGATTAACTGGTGCTGAGCGGAGACTTGTCATACTCAGAGGAACCTGTATAAATTTTGGACTGCAAGGAGAAGGTTCTGCGGAACCGTTCGGTACTCTTGGTTTATGTGCACTGGCAAAACCATTTGATTGAAGAGTCAAAGTCATGCCCCGATATCCCACAGTCCCGATCGTCCCTGCCGGGCGTGAGATCACCACGCCCGTGCTCTAGCAGGATGGTCGTTCCCCTCAGGATATGATATCGTGCGAGCCTGGAGTAGCACTTGCACAAGGCATCAATGCTAGTCGTCTTGGTTATCATTGAACTATTCAAGTTTATAGCAGAGGAGCAGTGATACAAACAATAATCCATCTATGTATACGAGGCGAAGCTCAAGGCACGAGTTTCTCTGAATACAATGACATCGTTCTATATATTATGTCCCTCTATACAAAAGTATCACAAAATATCTTGATACAGCTCAAGACATCGACTCCAGATTTTTGGGTCATGGGGATGAGGTACGACTATAGCTTCTTCGAACAATCCAACACATGTGAACAAGCGAACTTGTGGGGTGCCAGAGTAACGACCCGCTCCGCTCAACCCGGGGGGCCGATTCAAACGGTACAGGTATAGAAGACCAACCTGCATTTCTCAGCGAGATGGTTCGTACGATGCAAAGGCATTCATACTAGGATCTTTAAATGGAGCCAAACTTAGACCTTCAGAGACGCGCTCGGAGCTTCGCTTGACCGATGCGATACATTGCTAAGGTGGATGGACCCCGGTGAACCTGTCTCTACTTAGCTGCACACTAATAAAATGAATGTTACATGTTAGTTTCAGGTGATAACCTTTGCATACTAATAAAAGAGATGAACGCACATAGCTAAGGGGATAACCCCACCTTATTGTTGTATAGAACATGGAAATCTTAATTGATATCTGCGTAGTCGGGCTTATTGAGTTAGAATATAGTAGCTTCTTACATATATGCCACAAAGTAGGGTAAGTTTATACTAAGGCATTGCACCGCACGGAATATGATACGGGATAGAGTAAAAATTATGTTTTATACATAAACGAGGAAGGATATCAAATTGTTGTTCCGAGTCAGGAGATGGACAAAAAAGAAGGTACTCGGGATATGCAGATCACCGAGGCAGTCTCTAATCATGTAGCTACGTAAAAAAGAAAAGATCCGAGTGTAGTCCTCGACAAAGAGCGGACCGAATGTAGTCCACGGCTAGGATTGGATATGGGGGAGTAGTTGCATGGTCACGGACAACTGGTTGCGCACCAGGTAGAGAGAGTCCTCAACACGATTGATGAGGCATCAAAATCGTGTCGGCCCGGGAGGATAGTGCCTGTGTAGTCCTAGCGATACGCTAGTTGATGACTAGCGGGCGAGAGTGGGACATCCAGCAAGGCTTGCTACCGACCTGGATGGGCGTCGACTCGTTAGACGGTTGGGAGGCCTAGCAAGGCTAGCAACCGAGCTAGGAAGACAGTCGTCCATCGCAGAATGGGCTTGAGGCAGAGATGATATAATACTTGGACTTCACAAATATTCTTGGTTATTCAGTAGATCATTGTTTTATATTGCTGCATATGATAGGGGAAGGCCGAATGGTAAAAAATGGTAAGGTAAACTCAATTGTTCATTATTATGACACTCTTGAGCAGACACAAAGATTTCTTTCTTTATATTACCATATAACTTATCCTAAGACAAAAGGCTAGAAAGGCAACGAAACCAGTCGGTGCACATAACTAATGAACATGCTTGTTTTATGGCGTGGGTGAGAGGCCTCCCCACCAGTGCATTCAATGTACTGACACCCATCCAGTCTACATGCAGGGTGTAGGGAGAACTCGTACGGATTCGGAGATCGCTTAATGCAATGAGGCGCCGGACCGCACTTGGCATCTTGGAGCGCGGCACACGGACCTGGAGCTCGCATATATGAGACATCATGTATGGGAACATCATCATCTAGATCATTTATATTGGTTCTAAGCCTTAGGGCATATTCCTTATAAGAGGGAGAGAGAAAGCATGAGCGACTTGTAATCACGGCCTAGCGCCGCTTGTAATATTTGTTTCATATCAATAAAGAGTTTGTTTTGGATTCAATACTTGTGTTTGTTTTATGTTTCCACTATGACGACTCTGCGAACTAGTTATCAACAGCCGTTTCTATATTTGCCTTGTGTAGGCGCAACTCCAGGCTCGCCCGGCATCGCGTTCCGATGGAAACGAGCGTCCCGCGAGAGCGCTGGCGTGGTGATTCGTGCCTAGCAGGGACGGCCAATTCCTGCGGGAGATCGGGACGCGACATATTGGTATCAGAGCACGGATTTATGTCTTTGGAATTCATATCTATTCTCTCAGTTTTGAACCTATGTATTAGAAAATTGATAGATGCTCTCTCTCTGTGTTTTGATGAATGTTCCATACAATAAGTCTAAATTTTTTTGAAAACTAAGTGTGAATGGTATGACGGTTTGGATAGAATTATAACATAATGGCCTTTGTGCCAACCTATGTTAGACCTCTTAGGAATAGACTCGTGTTAGAATCGACAAGTTATATATGAACACGAGTGCCTTTACGAAAAAAACCAAGCGGGTTAGTATGCGAGATAGAATATCGTTTGGACAGTTGAGTATAGTTGAGTATAGTGCACCAAGACCCTTGGTGCTAGCGAGTTGCAGCGAGAATTGGGTATCCATCGGATAAGAGTAGAAGTCAGACCTAAATGGAAACAGAAAGAGATGTCATTGGAGTACCGCTAAGGCAAATAATAGAAATTGTGTTGGGTTTTCAGATATAGTTTGGACGGTTATTAAAGCGATAAGTTATGATTCAAAATATTATTGTATGGAGGACTATCCATAGAGGTACATGCGAGACTAAGATCGTTAAGACAGTGAATAGGGATCGTGCGGGAGTTCTGAGGAACGAATTGCGTATACGAGTGAATGAGGTGAACACAATTTAGGAGTTAATAGAAGGACTCAATTCCGAGTGGTGTATGCGATGGCCTCAGGTTCGAATATACAAGTTGGATTCATAGAGTATAGCTTGAACCCTGAGTAGTGTATTGGTCGACTTAGAAATATTCGAACGAATCATAGATTTTGGAGTATTAAACGAGTCTAGTGGCAAGCGACGAGTTGGGATAAAGACGTAGTATAAATAAATAATGCCTAGCAAATAAGCAAACTCGATGAAAGCAGAAATAATTTGATAGAATAAGTTAGAATGAGTTGAACAAGGGGTAAGGCTTACGTCGAATTGAGAATTCAGAGTACATGGAATTGATATCATAGTCGGAGAAAACTCAGAGAATTGTGCGAGCAATTTCAAATTGAAACAAACGAATTAAAACTTGAGCTGAGATGGAATAATCAGGATGTGTTGTAGTTAGTGCAATTAGAAATAAATATGGTACGAATGAATGATAGCACGCACAGAAAATTTAAATTTGAGTAGGATATCGCTCGATAGAGTCGGTTGTAGTACGAATGATATGGTTTCGGGTTTGGGAGGCCTTAGATAAATCGATAGTTGGAAGATAGTATGGATTGATGCAAGTTAGCAAAATTGTGGTTCGGAGATTGAGATAGACGATTATGAATTTGATCTTGGAGTTTGGTAGAACGATCTTGAAATTGAGTCAGGAAAAATAACATTCGAAATCAGTCCCAATGAGAACGATTATTCTGCGGGAGCGCCGGCGTGGTGATTTCACGTACGGCGGGGATAATCTAACTCAAAGGATATATGTTCGGTGATTATTCCAAACGAACTCGATGAATAAAACGTATCAAAATGGGATAGACTTGGGTTTGGGATTTGAACTTAGTTGTTTGAGAATGCTAGAAGTAGACTATGAAATAATCAAAATAATAACATTAAAGTTAGAGAATTTGACTAGACAAATTTCGATTTCGGCAAGAACGGTTGTTAGATGAACATGACTCGATGGATCAATGTATAACTTGGGATAAAATGATGAGTGACAATAAGGTGTCTGTTCATTCGATGATAACCATAAAGTTTGGCCTTCTTATCTTTTGCGAGTGTAACTCCTTACTCGCATATGCGTCACGTCCGAATTAAGACAATCATTCTGCGGGAGCGTTGGCGTAGTGATTTTACGTTCGACGGAGATGATTGAACTTGCGAAAGGCCGGAGCGTGACAATTGAAGGATCATTTTGACTTATGGTTCGACACAATAAGACGAGTTTCAGGATATAAGCGAATCGAAGGATTTTGGGGAGGAGTTAGTCTAGAACATGAAGCGAGACGCTCAATGGTTTAGTGAACAAATGTATGGATTGTGTAATTCAACTTTAAAATTATGATGGTGATCGAAGAGATCAAAAATTTAATCATGACTTGGTGGTTTAGGCTAGAAAAGATTGGAGATATGGTTCAGGAGTGGCTGACTTCAGAGTATCGTTCGGGAAGAATGATAGAACTGGGACAACAAGACTTAGAGTTAGGACTTGGAATTGGGAATATACTAGAGACGTTCACGTTGAAACGAACGCATTAAGATATAGGACTTGGATGATGTTTGATTTGGTTGGATAGGTTATGCGACGGTGAGGAATAAGACTGTATTGGAAAATTATTGGACGGAACCCTTATGATTTAGAATTGGTGATATTTTAGATAAGTGGGTACAATGAATTAGATCATTGCTTGGAAGAGGTGTATTGCTAGAATGCAATACTTGGATTTGGGTAAGAATGGACTAGACAAAAACTAAAATGAACCAGAGTTCGGTTATTCGATTAGCACGACGATCGAGAATTCAAAAGAATTTTCACGAGTAGCTTGTCCGACTTAACTATCACTAAGCTTGGTTGAAATACATATATTTATGGGACGTCTTGAATATGGGTACGATCCAGACTTAGCAATATGCATAACTCGAATGCAGCTACAAAAAAATGTTTGGATTTGCGTGGACGAGTATGGGGACTGGAGTAAGTTAACCTCAACCTAGACTTTCATAAAAGAAAAGATTGTAACATTCCCCGTGCAACCAGGATAGTTCTGTGCTAAGGCGCAGTAAGGGACCGAGCCAGGAACCCAATGGTTGAATGATAGAGTCATCCGATAAAGTGGTTAGGCACCCACGTGTAAAACAGAATGAGAAAATGAATAGAAAGTTAAGTTCGGTTGGACCAAAGATGCAAGGGATTAGAATGTACCCCGAATGGGCAATTTAGTTCTCTACTAAGGTGCGATAGGTACTAAGTCAGAAAGTGTAGGTAAATTTATGTGGTGACTTGGGGCGGTAGTAAATTTACTTAGCGAAAATGGACGGTGACCCAGAGAGATTTTGATGCAAACGAAATTGCGAAGATTAGTTATTCAAGATTTTGGGCTTAGGCGTAATGATGGGTTTCGATAGACGATAAAAAGAAATTGGTCGGGTGCGTTGGGATCGTATGGATAGAATGCAATAATTTGGGCAAGTCCACCATAGCCAGAGTTTTCTAGTATGCATTGAGTTATAGAATAACTCATATTAGAGTAATGCAGCCCCGCGTCAGGCACAGTAGGGTTTGAGTCAGGGCGTACAATGATTAAGTTGAGTATAGTTCGATAGCATTGAACAATAGAGTCGTTCGATGAGAATTGGCTAAGCATGCGCATAACGTATGGTGAGAAAATAAATAAAAGCATTGTTGAAACAGTCCTTAGAAGTAGACGAGGAGTATAGAGTTGGTTTAGATGTAGTACGAAAATACGAGTTCGCCCAGAAAGTCTCGAGGACGAGACTTATTCTCAGTGGTGTATAATGTAACAACCCGCTCCGCTCAACCCGGAGGGCCGATTAAATGGTACAGGTATAGAGGACCAACCTGCTTTGCTCAACGAGATGGCTCGTACGATGCAAAGGCATCCATACTGGGATCTTCAAATGGAGCCAAACTTAGACCTTCAAAGATGTGCTCGGAGCCTCGCTCGACCGACGCGATACATCGCTAAGGTGGGTGGACCCCGGTGAACCGGTCTCTACTTAGCTGCACACTAATAAAATGAATATTATATGTTAGTTTCAGGTGATAACCTTAACATGCTAATAAAAGAGATGAACGCACATAGCTAAGGGGATAACCCCGCCTTATTGTTGTATAAAACATGGAAATCTTACTTGCTATCTGCGTAGTCGGGCTTATTGAGTTGGAATGTAGTAGCTTCTTTCATATATGCCACAAAGTAGGGTGAGTTTATACTAAGGTGTTTCACCGCACAGAATATGACACAGGATAGAGTAAAAATCATGTTGTATACATAGACGAGGAAGGCTATCAAATAGTCGTTCTGAGTCAGGAGATGGATAGAAAGGAAGGTACTCGGGATATGCAGATCACCGAGGCAGTATCTAATCAGGGAGCTACGTAAAGAAAAAAGATCCGAGTGTAGTCCTCGGTAAATAGCAGACCGAGTGTAGTCCTCGGCTAGGATTGGATGTGGGGAAGTAGTTGTATGGTCACGGACAACTGGTTGCGCACCAGGTAGAGAGATTCCTCGACACGATTGCTGAGGCATCTGAATCGTGTCAGCTTGGGAGGACAGTGCCAGTGTAGTCCTGGCAATACGCTAGCTGATGACTAGTGGGCGAGAGCGGGACATCCAGCAAGGCTTGCTACCGACCTGGATGGGCGCCGACTCATTAGACGGTTGGGAGGCCCAGCAAGGATAGCAACCGAGCTGGAAAGACAGTCATCCATCGCAGATTATGTCCAATATGGCTAACAGAGCCAGTGACCTTCATATAGATAAGTCATGTTTGCATAGCGGCTATCCGCATTGAGAAAAAGAGTAACGAAAAGGAGTATATTTGCATGATATTTTGCATAATTACAATGGATGCACAGTAACAAACCTAGTTCGAGTAGAATAGGCTTGAGGCAGAGATGATATAACACTTGGACTTCACAAATGTTCTTGGTTATTCAGTAGATCATTGTTTTATATTGCTGCATATGACAGGGAAGGCTGAATGGTAAGAAATGGTAAGGTGAACTCAATTGTTCATTATTATGACACTCTTGAGAAGACACAGAGATTTCTTTCTTTATATTGCCATGTAACTGATCCTAAGGCAAAAGGCTAGAAAGGCAACGAAACCAGTCGGTGCACATAACTAATGAACGTGCTTGTTTTGTGGCATGGACGAAAGGCCTCCCCACCAGTGCATTCAATGTACTGACACCCATCCAGTCTACATACAGGGTGCAGGGGAAATTCGTATGGATTCGGAGATCGCTTAACGCAATAAGGTACCGTACCGCACTTGGCGTCTTGTAGCGTGGCGTACGGACCTGGAGCTCAAATATATGAGACATAATATATGGGAACATCATCATCAAGATCATTTGTATTGGTTCTAAGCCTTAGGGCATATTCCTTGTAAGAGAGAGAGAGAGAGAGCATGAGTGACTTGTAATCACGGCCTAGCACCGCTTGTAATATTTGCTTCATATCAATAAAGAGTTTGTTTTGGATTCAAAACTTGTGTTTGTTTTATGTTTCCGCTATGACGACTCTGTGAACTAGTTATCGACAGCCGTTTCGGTATTTGCCTTGTACGGGCCCAACTCCAGGCTCGCGCGGCATCGCGTCCCAATGGAAACGAGCATCCCGCGGGAGCGCTGGTGCGGTGATTCACGCCTAGCGGGGACGGCCGATTCCTGCGGGAGATCGGGGCACGACAGCCAGTACTTTGGGAAAAGTACTGGTGAGTATAAAATCAATGAACAAAAGAAACACTCTCTAAAATAACACTAAGTAAGCATGTGATAAAATATTAAATTACTAGTAATCTTTCTAGTTTTACCTAGGTTCATTTCATGTAGCACAAGATAAGAGTCAGATTTCTTCTTTTGGAAACATCTTTGAAAGCCATATTTTATGTTCAATTCAAGACAAGCAGTTCAAGCACAATATGCATGTTCTCATTCTATCATTCTCATGAAGAAAATATTAACTACTTAGCAAAATGAATTACAAAACTCAGATTTATTATTAAGGCATGCAAGAATCAGAGAATAAAGTTTTGTTCACTCACCTAGATCTGTCATCTTCTGGTTCAACAAGGAGCTCTTCAGGAAAGTTTCTTTTTTGAGTCAGTAAATCAATATCTTTTATACATAGTGCCAATACGGAGCGGGGTGCTACAGTCGACATAGAAAATAGAGGTGGAGATGAAGGAAAAGTACCGTTCCTTATTCGTCGAGTAGGAGGTAGGACCCTTGTTTTTAAGTTTTGGGACAAATTTTTTTCTTGGTGGTATATTATGTAGTGCCCCATTCTCGATCAAACTGGGTAACACACTCCGTAATGGCTTGTGGCTAGTCTTACTCAAAATATGAACTTAATATAAAAAAGACACTTTTGGCACTGAATAACGGCGAATGTATAAATGAGAATCATTCCAAGTCATGGTTTGGCTTCTATTGGAATAAGTCTTAGATACAGTGGACCATGTCACACCGAGTGAGATCCATATAATAGCCCTTCGACGGGACCAGTCGACTGTTACTTTTCTTGAACGTTTTCTTTGCAAGGTTTTGGATGAATTATTTTTTGTCGTTGTATGCTTTCATTTTCTAAGAAATTTGCTTCATTGTTTCATAGTGGTAGGTCCTATTCCTAACTTTCATGGACGAAACTTCCTATTAGTTGGTTAGGATGTGGTATCTTATTCCCCCAATTCGTGGAGCGCAGCTAAGAAATACTAATCGTTATCATTCGATTGGGATAGATTGATTCAAGATCTTATCCTCGTTATAAATTTGCTTCTTCGGAATTGATTCCCATATTCAGTGGACCATGCCCCGAGGATAGACTTAGCGGCAGAGTCAAGAGGGACCTCTCCGCTATAAGTTTTCTTCTTAGTTTTTGTTGTCGCCTTGTTGCTTTCATACTTTTGAGTTGGTTTTTGGATTTGTGTTTTCTTAAACGATTTTGATAGATTTTATTATTTTTGTTGAATTTCATTTTATTCCAAGCTTGGGAAGAGGAGAAGCGGTATTAATAAGATGTTCGTGGCAATGTAGGTGATCGTGCAGTAGACGCCATGCGAACGGAATCTTGAAGCACCTTTTTCCTTTCCTTTCTCCAACCAAGTTGTGAGTGGCTATAATTTGATTCAATTGACCCTTCTTCCAAGTCTTCATACCTAAACATCTTGTATTCTTGATTGTTTTGATCAAATGATACCAAAATAACTAAAAGATGTCAAGATAAAAAAGAATAGACTTGGATTACTTCATGCTTGCCAATCAACTTATGAACGGTACCTTGTTGCATGCTAGATCGTTAGAATGTTATTTATCATATTTTAATTTTAGTTAGAATGTATATAGTTCTTCTATGATTGTGCTATGTATAAAACACACCTTGCCATACAATAAACTGATCAGGAAGACTATGCAAAATATATCATGCCCTGTTACTTGTCTCATGCTTGTGTTGCCTTAAACTGCCTCGATTGATAACTTAGTAGACTTTGCTTGATTACAGACAACTTGTGCACAAGGTCTTAGTTCTTGCGGATGGTCGCTGGGGCACTAGCACCGATCTGATCTTGACGGAATCCCTGATAGTCACCTGCTTCAGACGGAATGACCTGTGATACCCCTGTTCCATCGTTGCATGTCATTCTATCCTGAGACTATAACTAGTCCACTATGGAAATTCTAGTGACCCCCTCGTATATTTAAACTGTGCAAGCTAACTTGTATCTTTGTGGCAGGGAAGGTCATGGTAAGTATTGTACAGGCAGTTCGAACGGAAAGGTAAAAGTCACCAATCGGTGGCAAATTTATTTCAGTAAATTTCTATGTCAAATGCTTGCTTGCAAAATGAACTAAGACAAGATAGAAAGACAACAAATAACTTTCATGCTTTATATAAACAATGTGTTGATTGGTATAGTTGGGTTAGCTCGCCTCTACCATTGTATTTCGATGTACTAACTCTCGTTGCAACAGGTTCTCTGCACCAAGGAGATCCTGCGAGGAGCTAAAGCTACTTTCCAATCCAGTCCATAAACCGACGCACCCTGATGGTGCCTCGAAGAATTTTTTTGAAGTTTTCAGGAGCTCGTGCACAAACTTATGCAGCTCAGTGGGAAGGCGATAGCTTCACCCGAAAGTCTTTAAAATTTTGAAGTTTTAGTAAAAGGATGTAATGTACAGGACGGCTATGTCATTTTTAGTCCACTTTTGTAAGCCTGTGCGACAACCATCCTACTCGTTCAAGAGTTTATAAAAAGATGTTCATTATCCATAAAGAAAAGTTTTCCATATTTCAACATTGTGTTTCAATTTTCTGCGTACTCTAAATATGTGCTCGTTATATAAAATATCTTAGCCTTGTGCGTTGCGCAACCTAGGAACGCACAGTATCACGTCCGGGGGATAACTATCGATTTTACGGAATTGAGCAACTTGTTTATTTGTTTTTTGTTATTTTAAGCAATGTAGCCGATACGGCATAAACAATATACTTCATATGAATGTAATATATTTCAAGTTATGAATAAAAATCTAGTTTATGCCTATTTAAATGTTGTGTCTCAATATTTTTGCTATAATATGACTTATACACTGTATTTTAAACAAATTATAAAAAATACAAGTTCTTGCCCTCTGTACTATACAGGGTATATTGGAGGACTTGTGTCCAACTCAGTACGGACCACAGGAGTTAGCAGATGCGATTTTGGACCCTTAAGTTCAGGAGTGATTACCGAGAGGACTAGCCGGTGTCACTATATACCTTAGTTTTATTTAATAGTTTCTGTACTGGATATGTCTCCAGCTTAGACATTTTGTATGTTATACGTATTTGAGATTCATTATAATTTGTTGATAGACTATTTATACTTGGATTTGGTTGTAGTTGTGACTTTGTGATTCTATTCTTCTATTTGATATCATACCATTATCTTCCTCTAGTTTTATTGTGATTGAGTTTTGGTTTAGACATTATTTCTATATTCATCTTGTCTCCTTATGAAGTTGTGATATCATTGACAGGTTATATATATTTATGAGATGTGATTGATAGTATTGTTGACCTATACAGCATTCTACCACCGATGCTGCAGCATGGGCTGGAACCCACGTACTCGTGCCCTTATTTCAGGTGCAGGTAATGACACATTTTTATGGTGACCCATGCAGGCCAGGCTTCACAATTAGTGTGATGTCATGGTAGTGCAACTGCTTAGTCGTACTACTACGAGCCAGCGATAGGATCTAGGACATAGGATATTAGGATGAGAGCAAATACTCAATCACAACTAGGAATATTTCTAATTTATTAATTTTTCTATCCTTATTCATTCTGAATATTGCTTCCTTTGAATATTTTTTTTCTCCTTTGATGATATCGTATCTTATATCTTATTGACTTCTTCTTATTTCGATCTGTCTTCAGGATGTTGCCGAAGACAAGATCATAACGATTAGGAGCAGTTGCCACGTCGGAGAGGTCAGCGACTTCTTGACCTCCTATCTAGGTAATGGTAGGGATTGTTCTTGTACCTTCTGTCCATATAGTGTTTCAGCAGCTTTCGGGGGTACTCTTCCCCTACCATTCTAGAGGATAGCTCCAGCTGTTTCGGAGGACCTTACTCTCCCGTGACAGTTTTATTTTCCTGGAGGTGTGTCTACTGATAGGGCACAAATTTATGCTTTGGTTCAGGGCATGGTGGATGCCCAGAGGATGTCGGCGAAGGCCCAGCATGTTCAGGCTGAGGCTCAGAGGGTGCATGCAGAGGCTCACCAAGCGCAGACATAGCTTATGAGAGAGAGCATGAATAATGCTCACCATGTGGCCCTACAGGTAGTGGAGAGTGTTGTCCAACAACATCCTGGTCAGGCGTAGCAGCACTGGCCAGTCACTACAGTGGACTTTAAGAGGATGGCACCTCGGGAGTTCAAGGGTACAGGGGGATACTCTACACTGATGACTAGTTAGAGGATATAGAGAGGAACCTATGATTAGCCCAGATACCAGAGAACTTGTAGATCGCGGTGGCCGGCAGTCAGATGTTTGATAATTTACTCACTTGGTATCATACAGAGCCCAGGATTACCACATGAGGACTTACTTGAGAGAATTTTAAAGAGCTTTTCATGGTGAATTTCTTTCCCGATGTGGCCCTGGGAGCCTTGGAGAGTCATTTTTATGGCTTAGTCCAAGGGAGCATGTCGGTCGACGAGTATGACGCAGAGTTTTGTCGTTTGAGCCATTTTATGGATTTAATGGTTCAAAACCTTGGAGATCGAGCCCAAAAGTTCAGGAAGGGTTTGAATAGAGAGATCAAGTCACGCACCTCTGGGTGCTGTACTGCTTCATTTGAGGATATCTTGATGGATGCTAAGATAGCAGAGGATGGCTTTGAATTTTGGTCCAAGAGAGGGAGAGATATTTTAGGTGGTGCTAGTAGCAGTGCGGGTCCAGCCAAGCGATACTATTTCCAGCAGCCGATGGCACTTCAGCCACAGCATCAGCATCTTCCTGTTCTAGTCAGGGCACTTGTTAAGAAGACACATCAGGTCCCAAGGACAACCCAGCATGTTCCATAGTGCACGTATTATAAGAGGATTTGATATAGTTGGGAGGACTGTAGGATAAGACTTGGAGTTTGTTTGTATTATGGATCTTTTGAGCATCAAGTGAGGGATTATATCTTGGCCCCTTATCGTTCCGCTTATGGTGTATCTCTGAACCAGAAAGGTGGAGTTAGGCCACCTATCGCACCGTAGGTTGCTTGGCACAAGCATAGGGATACACCCCAGTAGGGCAGAGCATTTGATTGCTTCCTTAGTACCTTATAGTTGATTGTGTTATAGTTAGTGTAATTAGTAGTATACCCGGACAGAGACTATAATATTATGACAGGTAGAGAATGTAACTATGCATGTTTATTTTCTTTCCATAGAATTGCATGTGTATGGTTTAGACAGTACTTTCTTAGACCTTAATTATTGGGGGTTTGACCGAAGTAAAGATTATAATGAATAGGTTATCCCTGGCTAATGAGAGACGAGGTATCTTTAAATTTTGAGGACAAAATTTTTCTAAGGAGGATAGGATTGTAACAACCACTTTTCTGGAGAGGGGTATTTTTGTTATTTCATATTAATTATATTGGTCTTGTTTATATTTTATAAAATTTGGTATTATTATACATGCGTATATATTTATATAGTTGGCGGTTAGTATGTTAGCCTATTAGTTAGACTAGATATTAGAGAACATAAGTGAATCCAACTAGACTAGATCGGACCCATATGTACAACCAACTAGTTTAGTTACGGTTGACTAATTAAATTAGAGAGAATAAATAGAATATTTATTTTTATGATTAGAACATTTTCTTAAGAAACACACATAATTAGTTAAACTCTTCATGACAAACTTTGAGGGCATATTGGACCTTTCACATTGGACAAGAGAGGGGCATGTAGTGGCTTGCTCTAATAAGAGGGGGAGATCCTCCATTAATTTATTCTACTTTATTTATTCTAGCCCTAATTTAGTTTTTCCCCAAAATTCCTTTTTCCCTCCATCAAATTTTACCAAACCAATCCCAATCCTTCTTATTTTCATTATCAAGGAAAGATAGAAGCTTGAAGATTGTAAGAGGCTAGTGGAAGAGAAGCTTTGATAGGAGTTGGTTTCCATTCTTCACCCTTTTGTCCATTTGAAGGATTTACATTTGGAATCCATCTTCCAATAGGTAAAATTCTAATTTTCCTTGTAATTTAAATTCTAAATGATATATTTGACCATTAGGAATTTATCCATGGCTAAGGGCTACCCATAGGAAAAAAACTAGGTTCATAGGAGACCTATGAAGGAAATAACATTAACTTTTGTAGCCAAATTGGGAGAAATCCAAATTTGGACCACGAGATGTTTGTAAAAATGTATCATAGGTGATTTAAGGTTGTGATTCATGATTTGATAGTATGTGTGTGTCCATAAATGGGTACGGAGTGTCATATCATGATACTCCATGATACGGGAGTTTAGTTGGGAATTCTTCTCTTTACATTGGGTGTTATTATGTTAATTCCTTTAATTATAAGATATATAGCTAATAAAATTAGTAGATAATATTGTGTATCCATATTAGGATGTGTTTCATATATTTTGGATAGTGGTATCATAATTGAATAATATTTGGGGTGTGTGTATATGTACTTGAGATTAGAGGGGAGTGTGTGATGTAGAGCTTGGTGTGTGGGTGTTGTGAAGGACCATAAAGCAAATCTAGGGGGTGAATTGAGTGCAGCGGAATAATCTACCCAATTAAAGATTATCAGAATGAAGGCAGTTGCTAACTAATAGTGTATATAAAGATAGTAAAGTAAAGCAGTAAAGTAGAGAGAGAAAGTAAATGCAAACACCAAAATGTATACTGGTTTTCCTCTGAGAGAACTAGTCCAGTCCTGAGAACTCAAGCTCAAAATTTTTTCCACTTTAATCATAAATAGTGAATCACAAGCTTTGACCCAAAGTCTTGCCACTTTTTTACACTACGAGGTTTGATCCGAAGTCTCGCAACTTCACAGCAAGAGAGAGAGAGAGTGAGAGAGAGAGTAACTGATAAAAAAAATCTCTCTACAACTTTGTAGACCTCTAGACCGAGACCGCACTTGGCACTAGGAAGGCTAGGGAGTTGCTTTTTAAGATAAAAAAGTTAAGGCTTAGATATTTTGTCATAATAAGATAGAAGATTTAAGAATGGTTGAGTGAGTAGGAATATAGAAATCCAATCATATTTATAGTGTGTTGGCAAACAGAATTCAACCAGAATTCGAATGGGGTTTAATTCAAATTTTTAACCGTTGGGCTGGAAAATTAGGAGCTTATTGAACTGGTTGATTTCATACCAAAAGGGTTACCGAGTTCAGCATTAATTCAGCCCGAGTTTAGTTTCTAAGTATGGTCGACTTTGTTAATGAATGTGGCCTTATTTGGTGGAGTGGTTCTTTAGTTTATTTGAGTGGACTAGTTATCTACGTATAGGTACTTTGATTTGTCAGTACGACTCAACTTACATCAATCCTAGACTCAAATAAATAAAAGATTATATTTAAATATACATAATACAGACGACATATAATAACAGTGTTGAGGCTTTAGATTGTGACATATTAATACATGGTTTAGTTAACTATCAAAATCAAGTTGACTGAGACCGAATGGGCCAACAATCTCTCCCATTTTGATAATTGACAAATTATGAATGATACTGCAAGTATTTGATATGCAAGGCTCCCCCATAACTTTGGAGAAATTGATATGCTGAAGGCAACATCTATCCAGTATCGTCTTATATGCTAGTATTATGTATGTCTTTCTCCCCCATTTCATTTGATCGAAATGGCATGCTCCCCGGAAATCGGTGAGATGACAAAAAAATAAGAGAGTAAAGTGTATACAGGATAACAAATAATGACAAAAAAATTGCTTTAAATATTATTCATTTAAAAAGAAAACATACAAAAGCATATGTGTTAGGAAAATATCATAGTAGAGCATCTAAAAATAAACTTTTTAAGCATTCAAATCCATTGAGTAACTAGTTGCCATTTTCTTTATCTTCATCATCAGGTTCAACTATTCTATTTGGATCAAAGAAGGCATCAGCTGCATCCAAATATCGTTGAACATATGGGTGATCAATGCAAAATCCTTGTTGATTCGGATTCCGGAGAATCAGAAAAGGTCCGGCTGGGTGCTTCGATAGGGTGTACTATATGTCTATCAAAGTGTTATCAAGTGCCTGAGTCTGAAGAGTTTAGCAATGATCAGTAGCACGATTGTGTTTAACTTTTTTGTGGAAATGATCACGCAACAAATTAAAAATAGACTCTAAGATTTGCGGTTGTTCATCAACAAGAGGGACGAAATCAACAGGATGAGTGTTGGAGTTTGATGATGAGTTATAAGGTAGAAGCATGTTGGCTCAATTCTCTGAACTCTATTAAAGGATAAAGGTTCCTCAAGGTGTAGACAAGTATCCAATAGAATATCAAAATAGCTAAAAATGGTTGACAAGTACATGGCGTATAGTAGTAGACGTCCTTTCTTGCGACATTGAACCATTTAAGATAAGATTGTCTGGAACATTGATGTTAATGCCGAAATACAAGTGATATAAAGCTGACATTTCTAGATAAGAGACTTCATCAAAGTAAGTATTATTAGGTAGAAGAGTTAACAAGATAATACGATGCATTTCAAAGAAGTGACGATTCAAGTATCTAGCATAAAATTTTCCAGATGGACATTCAAGAGGGTAAAAATGATATTTTTGAAAGATTCTAGAGTTAAGCCATGGTCTAATTGAACTTGCGTGATGTTGACTAGGATTTGTGCATCAGCAGGAATGCGTAGAATTTTACCCAAGTCGTCCGCATCGAATTCATTTAGAATGCTATAAATCTAGATGAAATAGTATTATGTTCATATAATAAGTTGCAATAGAATATTTGAATAGCATTAGTATAAATATTGGTGCGGGTCATAACAAGTTCTTCAAGTTAGAGTTTTTAAAGAATAGGTAGATAATCATTGTGTTGGGAAAAAAAATCAATAGGATGGCCAAGACAGATGTGTCTCTTAGAGAAGTCATTAAACCAATCATTTAAAATTTTGAGGTTTCGAAAAGTGAAACCGTTGAATTCTCCTATGTTTGGCATAATAGGACAGAAAAGAGAGCCGAAAAAGGAATCTATTTTCCTTTTCGGGGCTATTGGAAAAGGATGTAGGAGAAAAACCTAAGTTTATTTATGGAGGAGGGGATATTTTTTGGTCTGAATCAATGAGCCACGAAAAGATGTATAAATAGAGTAGCAAAAACCTAAATTAGGAAGAAGGTTAATGACATAGCATATTCTAGAATTAAACTAACCGAGTTCGGTCCGAGCTCGTCCCGAGTTTGGTATGAATTATGTTGACCTTTATTTTCAGAAGCTTAATATAACTTTAATCGATATTATGTCTTTCTTGACTTGATATAAATACAGAATGATAAGTACTGAACTTAAATCGTACGTTTTTAAGAGTTTAAATCATCCCGGAGTAGCTATAGAAGCTGGATCCCAGCTAGTAGTGGCCTTTGACAGAAGGGCCCTTTCGGCTTGTATCCAAAAAATTTAAAAAATTTAGAAAAATATAACAAAAAATTATAAAGCATCTTATGATTCTTATATTTTATCAGAATCCAAAAGACCTAATTCTCGACGGATAACGTTGAATTGATCTTCAGCTAAAAGTTTAGTAAAGATGTTTGCTAATTGATGTTCTGTATCCACATATTCTAAACAAATATCAAATTATATATGAAAACCAAGAGCACTGATTCTACCAAACCAAAGTTCATAGGGGGGTTTCTTCGATATAGGTCGAATAAGTACCATATTTAAAATATGGCATGAAGTACTTACAACTTTTATCCAAAAGTATTTTGGAAGGTTATACTGATTTAACATAACTCTAGCCATATCGCCAAGAGTTCTATTCTTTCGCTCTACAACACTATTTTGTTGAGTCCTAGGATAAGAAAATTCATGAGAAAAACTATTTTTATTACAAAATCTTTTGAAATCACTATTTTTTAATTCACCTCCATGATCACTTCGGATACGAGTAATCATGAAACCTTTACGTTTTGAACCTTTTTACAAAAAGTGACAAATTCAGAGAATGCTTCATTTTTATTTGCAAGAAAATAAACCTATGTGTATCTAGAAAATTATCAACAATAACATAAGCATAAAGCTTACTGCCAAGACTGGCGACTCTACTAGGTCCAAAAAAGTCCATATACAAGAGTTATAGAGGTCTAGAGGTACTTACAAAGTTGAATAATTTAAAGAAAGATTTAGTACCTTTATTCTTTTCACAATCAGCACATATCATATCTTTCTTGAAAGTAATCTCTGGTAAGCCTCTTACTAGTTTCTTTGTGGATAGTCTTGCAATAATGTACATGTTTGCGCGTCCTAGACGCATATGCCATAGCCAGCTGTCATCTTTGTTTGCGTATAGACATTTACTTACATTGTTAGTATCTTTTGCAAGATAGAAAATATATATATTATCTTCCCTGATCCCTTCAAAGATAACCTTACAAGTGGATCTTTTATAAATAGAGCAATTATTTTTAACAAAGTTAATACTATAACCATGGTCAGCTAGATGACTGATGCTGAGTAGGTTATGTTTTAATTTTTTTTACTAGACAAATGTCTTTAATGACAGGATAGCGAGGAACACCTATATTACCATTTCCAATAATATATCCCCTGAGGTTATTGTCGAAGGTGAAATAACCTTCTTTCTTCATCGATAGCGTTGCAAATAGGTTAGCATCACCAATCATGTGGCGTGAGCAACCACTATCGAGAATTCACTTGCTTCTAGCATGAGAGGGTTGGTCCACCTACAAAATGAGTTATTGATGTGACCCTTGGTACCAATTTCTTTGAGGATCCTACTATGTTAGTTTTTGGTACCCATGCATAAACATTCATATCTACTAACTTTCTTATTCTACAGAATCTAGATATATGTCCTTTCTTACCACAGTAGTGACATATAGCTGTGTGGTTGGTGCTTGGTGCAGCATGATAGATATGATTACGTTAAGTAGTTCTTTGTGATCTATGTGGATAGAATACATGATTGTGTGGGACATTTCTTTATGGTCTTCGTGGATATATATAATAGAATGCATGATTATGTTTGTTTCTATGTGTATAATATGTTCTGAACATATGATTGCATGAACTGTTATGCATGTAGGTAGGAGCATAGTTGTGAGTATTAATTTTTTTTGCTATATGTCTCGAGTTAGATTGGGTAGAGGTTTGTTCGACCTGTTTACCCAATCTAATCTCTAATCTTTTAGAGGTAGCATATACTTCATCATATTTAGCAGTGAGAGCATCTATTCTATGTGCAACAATAGAATACTTATTTTTTTTTAGATTCGAGTTCTTCCTTAAGTTTAGCATTCTCATGAGAGCTCTTGTCAAGATTGACAAGTGCCTCATAGAGGTTAAGCTTAAGTCTAGAATTTGTGTCTGAATCGTTAGAGGTATCCTTTACTTTACTTAGTAGAGATGTTAGTCTTTCTATTTTAGTCTAACATTCTTGAACATCTTTCTTAGCATGCTTGTACTTATTTATAAGTTTTCTAAAATCATCAAGCATATCACTAAAAGCATTACCTAGTTCATCAAAAGTAAAATTATCATAAGTGTTTTTATCCGTTTCCTGATCAGCTAACGCCATGAAGCATAGGTTTGATGCTTCTCGACGATCCTCTTCTTCATATTCACTAGCTTTACTTTCGTGCCAGATACTAGTGTTTGCATATTTTTGTGATGGTGTTCTTCTGGATGAGTGACGATTTCAATTTCTTAGGGTTGGACAATCTTTCTTTATATGCCCTGTTATTTTACAGTTGTAGCATATAGGCTCTTCATCACTGTTTTCAGTAGGCTCCTTCTTCTTTGATCTCTCAAGCTTTAGAATTTTTTTGAAGTTTCTAGTGATCAGGGCAACTTCCTCTTCTTGAGACTCATTATCGTCAGAGTTATAGTTTGTGACCTTTTTGTGATGTGCCTTAAGAACGATCGTCTTCTCCTTGGGAATGGGTTCTTCAAATTCTTTGAGATCCAGCTCGTGAGTCATCAACTTGCCCATAAGTTTCTCAAGGGTCATCGTCGTAAGATTATTTCCTTCTATGATTATAGTGGCCTTGGGATTCTAATTCTTCATGAGTCCCCTGAGTACCTTGTGAATCTTCTAGTGATTGTTGTAATCTTTGCCAAGTGATAATAATGGGTTGATGATGTCGAGGAATCTTGTGAACATTTGAGTGATTGTCTCATTTTGCTTTATCTTGAATGATTTATACTCTTATGTTAGATAGCTTATTTTTTATTCCTTCACTTGAGTGGTTCCTTCACGAGTGACCTCAATAAGTTTTTATACTTCTTGTGAAGTTCCACAAGTCGAGATCCTGTTAAATTTAATTCTTTCTACATCAGAAAATAGAGCGTTAATAGCTTTAGCATCAAGACTAGCTTATTTTTTTCGATGTCTGTGTATTTATCATGAGGTTTCTCTACAAGGTTACTATCTATGACTATTTTATGTGACTTCTTGTATCCTTTTACTACTACAGCCCAAAGGTCAAAATCAAGTGACTTTAGGTATAATCTTATATGTGTCTTCCAGTATATATAGTTAGTACCATCAAATAGGGGTAGCCTATTTGTGGACTGGCCTTCCCCATTGTTAGTGTGGATAGATCTAACAGTTGCCATAAGTCTCTTAGGATGTTAAGCCAAATATCAAGAGAACTAGCCTTGCTGCCAATTGAAGGACTATAAAATAACTCTAGAGGGGGTGAATAAAGTGTAGCAGAATAATCTACCCAATTATAGATTATCAGAATGAAGGCAGTTGCGGACTAACAGTGCATATAAAGTTGTAAAGTAAAGCAGTAAAGTAGAGAGAGAAAGCAAACACAAACACCACTGGTTTTCCTCTAAGAGGACTAGTCCAGTCCTGAGAACTCAAGATTAAAGTTTTATCCACTATAATAACCAATAGTGAATCACAAGCTTTGATCTGAAAGCTTGCCACTTCTTTACACCACGAGATTTTATTCGAAGTCTCACAACTTCACAGCAAGAGAGAGAGAGAGAGAGTAAATGATGGAACAAAGCTCTTTACAACTCTGTAGACTTCTAGACCAAGATCGCACTTGGCACTAGGAAGGCTAGGGGGTTGCTCTTGGAGATGGAAAAGTTAAGGCTTAGATGTTTGCTCAAAATAAGATAGAAGATTTAAGAATGGTTGAGTGAGTAGGAATATAAAAATCCAATCTTATTTATAGTGTGTTGACAAACAAAATTTGGCCAAAATTCGGATGGGGTTTAATTTAAATTTTTAACCATTGATTTCATACCAAAAGGGTAACCGAGTTCAACATAAATTCGGCCCGAGTTCGATTTATAAGTATGGTAAGACTTTTTTAATGAATGTGGCCTTATTTGATGGATAGGTTATTTGGTTTATTTGAGTGGACTAGGTATCTGGGTATAGGTACTTTAATTTTCTAGTGCGACTCAACTTACATCAATCCTAGACTCAAATAAATAAAAGATTATATTTGAATAGGCGTAATACAGACGACATGTAGTAGTAGTGTTGAGGCTTTAGATTGTGACATATCAATGCATGGTTTAGTTAACTATCAAAATTAAGTTGACTGAGACCGGATGGGCCAACATGTTGTGGTGTATGCACATAAGTTTAGAGAGGGGAATTATGGACTGCATATTACCTTGTGTTGTGTTTAGTGCAACAGATAACAATAGGGAGTTACAACATCAAGAGGTTGAAGATGATATGCATTAGTATGCAGTGCATCAATGCTTGAGTTCTGGTGCAGAGTTTATGGGAAGGAAGTTTACAGCAATAGCAGTTGGGTTGCACTGCATAATATTGTAGTCTTGGGTATATGTTGTGCAATCCTAGGAAGGATGCAACAGAAAATGAGGGCCTGGGCAACATCTGTAGGGGATGAGACTTGTATCAGCACAAGGGAGTGGGGGTTTTAATTACTGGTGATAGATGAGTATTGGGTAGTATTTCAGAGGATTAGGGTTGATATACTAAATGAGTACTAGTGATAGATGAATAATGTTGTTAGATGAGATAGTTAGATAAGGGTGTGTGGGTGTGTTCAAAGTAGTATAGTTGGGAGGGTGAATTGCTCTAGTTGTAGTTGTATGCACGAAGAGATATAGTCAGGTGCAGGCCTACCTATAGCAAGTGTGTAGTGTTGAAGGAGGACCAGGTTGAGAGAAGTTTGTATTGTCAACTGCAGTGAGTGTCATAACAAGATCTAGTGCAGTGCACTTACAGGTTTTGTGTTCATTCAGGTAAGGAAAACTCGAGCACTTCCTAGAACTTGGGGTGCATGTGTACTTAGGCTCAGGCACTATAGACAGTATTATTAGAGACATGTAAACTTGGAGTAGAGTTTGAGCATGTTACATCCATATGGGGGAGGGAGTTTAGCAGTGTCAACTATAAGTGGGACTGGGCAGAGTGTCGCAGTGGGTAGGTGCATATCAGAGGGGGATGTGTTTGCGACGGTTGATGAGTTGTAGGCAGATGTTAATTGCTCGGGTAAGTGTCTCTGAGAATAGAGAGTGTACATGGGGTATCTTGTGATACCTGAGGGTATAGGTTGAGGGGTAGTGAGGTTGGTTGTGAGTGAGAATGGAATTGGTATGAGTTGGAAAAAGTGTGCATGTATAACTGAGAAGTGTGGATATGTGCCAGAGTATATGTCTTTAGTGTTTAAGTGAGTGTCTTATTAGTATACCAGTGAGATATAGTATATATTACTATATTAGTGATGTGTGATTATGTAAGTTAATTGAATTAGTTTGGTGTACAGGTGTCGTACAGAAAGAGAATTCAAGTATAAGTGTATGAGTGGTAGGTTTATTGTATATTAAGTATGGGATTCTACAGCTAGGGTTAGTGGCTTGGGTCTGTTGCTTTGAGCAACTGTAGGTAAGGGAAGAGGTAGCACTAATTTCAGTGTGAAAGTATAAAGTCTTAGAGAGGGTGTATAGAGTGTACAGGCCAGTAGAAGGTAAGGGGATACCTTGATCATAAGTGTATCTAGATTTCAGGTGCAGGCTTGATTTTAGGAAATTATAAATTATCTATACTAGATAGTAGAATGACTTAGGGGAAAGCTAGAAATGGTATCAGTGAGTGTGAGATATAGCTATGTTAAGGTATTGGTATTGAGGTATTATAGAATGGATGTATAGGCTTAGATATATGGGGTGCTATATACATATATAGTCTACATATATATATATATATATATATATATATATATATATATATATATATATATATATATATATATATGTGTGTGTGTGTGTGTGTGTGTGTGTGTGTGTGTGTGTGTGATAACTAGTATTCCTATTTTTGTAGAAAATGATCTAGGAAACCTAGGTGTAACTTGGTATTGACTAGTATAACTTAATAGGACAACTTGATAGGTAATTTGGAACCCAAAACCAAGTATTGACCAAGTTTGACCAATATGACCTAGTCTTGACCTAGAAAACCATATTTTAACTTATTTAGCATGTTTATAATTTTATTACACCAAATGACATAGAATTTCATATATAGGTCTGTGAGGCATCGATACGGACACAATTTGATATTCCTTTCTCTGGACCACAGGCGAGTACATTCTCTGATAGTTTTCATTATTTGATAATTACTATAATTCAAGTATTTAAAAATATTACATATGAGTTCTGACACGATGGTACACGGATTGGTACATGCATTGAATCTTCAGTCATGAGATATCACCTTGACTCATTGCATTGATATTTGATAATATTTATCGTATCATCATTGGATATATTGGCTAGTGACGTGTCATGGTTGGATCCATCATACCAGTTAGGGCGGAGGAAGTGTTAGCCAGATATGTGATCAAGACATTGGCAATATTGTAGACATTGGCAACATCATAGACATTGGCAAATATTGTAGACATTGGCAAACATCGTAGACTTTAACAAATATTGTAGATATCGGCTACTCGTGTAAACATTGAAATGCCTCGATCATATATCAAACTAGTATTTCAAATACTTAGTATAGTTACAATTCTTATTGTTAAGTTTATATATTATATTGTCTTGCACTTGATACTCGGGGATTCTTTTCTCTTCCATTTTATATATGCACTGGTTACTTTACATTTCTTATATTGCATTTTTTTTTTTACTATTTACCAGTACATCAGTATACTACTTTCCCATTTAGTATACATTCACTGTTTACTTTTTTATAGCCTTTATCAATTAATTAGAAATGCTATTGGGTTGTACTCGTTTTATTCTGACTGTATATATTTTTTAGACGATTATTTGGAAGACTTGTGTCCAACTCACTACGGACCACAGGAGATTGCTATTGCGGCTTTGGACCCTTTAGTTCAGTAGTGATTACCGGAAGGACTAGACAGTGTCACTAGATACCTTAGTTTTATTAACTTATTTCTGTATTGGATATGACTCAAGCTTTGATGTTTGGCATGTTATAAGTATTTAAGATTCATTATATTTTGTTGATAGACTATTTAGACTTAGATTTGGTTAGAGTTATCACTTTGTGATTCTATACTTCGATTTGATATCGTGTCCTTATCTTCCTCTAGTTTTATTGTGATTGAGTTTTGGTTTAGACATTATTTCTATATTCATCTTGTCCTCCTTATGGAGTTATGATATCATTGACAGGTTATATATATTTATGAGATATGATAGATAGTATTGTTGACCTAGCCAGCATTCTACCGCTGATGCTGCAGCATAGGCTGGATGTACCCACGTACTCGTGTCCTTATTTCGGGTACAGGTTGTGACATATTTTTGTGGTAGCCCATATAGGTCAAGCTTCATAATTAGTACAATTTTGTGGTAGTACAATAGCATAGTTGTACTACTACGAGCCTGTGATAGGATCTAGGATATAGGATATTAGGATGAGAGAGAATACTCAATCACAACTAGGAATATTTCCAATTTATTATTTTTCTATCCTTATTCATTCTAAATATTGCTTCCTTTGAATGTTGATGTCCTCCTTTGATGATATCGTATCTTGTGCCTTATTGACTTCTTCATGTTTTGATTTGTCTTTATGATTCCTCCGAAGACCAGATCACAACGATTAGGAGCAGCTGCCGCGTCGAAGAGGTCAGCAACTTCTCGACCTCCTGCCCAGGGAGTGTCAGGGACTGTTCATTTAACTTATGTCTACATAGGAGTTTCAGAAGCTTTAGGGGGTCCTCCTCCCCCACCTTTCCAGAGGGTTGCTCCAGCTATTTCATAGGACCTTCCTCCCCCGCCATAGGTTCCTTTTCCTGGAGGTATGCTACTGGACCATCCTCCCCCGCCAAGCGCAGACTGAGATGATGGAGAGGGCTTGGAAAATGCTCACCAGGTGGCCCTACAAGCAGAAGAGGGAGTTATCCAGCAGCATCCTAATCAGCTGCAGCAACAGAGGCAAGGCACTTTTGTGGACTTCACGAGGATGGCACCTCAGGAGTTCAAGGGTACCGAGGGGATACTTTACGTTGATGAATGGTTAGAGGATATATAGAGGAACCTGCGATTGGCTCAGATCCCAGAGAGCTTGTAGATCGAGGTGGCCGGCAGTCAGATTTTTGATATTGCACTCATTTGGTATCGTATAGAGCCTGGCTTACTGTATGAGGACTTACTTGAAAGACTTTCAAAGAGCTTTTCAAGGAGAAGTTCTTTCCCGATGTGGCCCTGGGAGCCTTGGAGAGTTAGTTTCATGGCTTAGTCCAAGGGAGCATGTCGGTCGACGAGTATGCCGTAAAGTTCTGCCGATGGAGCCATTTTGCAGAGTCCATGGTTCAAAGCCAAGGAGATCTAGCCTGAAAGTTCAGGAAGGGTCTGATCAGGGAGATCAAGCCACGCACCTCTGGGCGTCGTACTACGACATTTGAGAATATCTTGATGGATGCTTAGATAGTAGAGGATGACTTGGAATATAGGTCCAAGAGAGAGAGATATTTTAGGTATTGCTAGCAGCAGTGCGGGTCCAACCAAGAGACCCCATTTCCAGTAGCCGAGAGCATTTTAGCCACAGCATCAGCAGCTTCCTATGCCAGTCAAGGCACCAATTCACCAGACACATCAGTTCTAAAGGCCAGCCCAGCATATTCCAAAGTGCACCTATTGTAAGAGGATTGGAAATAGCTGGTTTGATTATAGGATAAGACTTGGAGTATTTTTGCATTATGGATCTTTTGAGCATCAAGTGAGGGATTGTATCTTGGCCCCTTATCATTCAGCTCATGGTGCAGCTCCGAACCAGAGAGATAGAGTTAGACCACATATTGCACCGTAGGTTGCTCGACACCAGCATAAGGATATATTCTAGCAGGACGGAGCATTTGCTATGACGGTCGAGGAGACCGATACGGCAGGTGATGGGCTAGAAGGTTCTGTTATGTTCTTCCTTCCTATCATTTTCCTATTTTTTGATTTGATTGTTTTTTTAGTACCTTATAGTTGATTGTGTTATAATTAGTGTAATTAGTAGTATACCCAGACAGAGACTGCGATATCATGACAGACAGAGACTGTAACCATGCATATTTATTTTCTTTCCATAGAATTATGTGTGTATGATTTTAGATAGGACTTTCTTAGACCTTGATTATGGGACATTTTAACGTAGTAAAGATTATAATGAATATATTATGACTGGACAGAGAGAGACGATGTATCTTTAAATTTTGAGGATACTTTTTTTCTAATGAGGGTAGGATTGTAACTATCACTTTTCTGGAGAGGAATCTTTTTGTCATTAATTATATTAGTTATATTTATATTCTATAATATTTGGTATTGTTATATATGCATATATATTTATATAGTTGTTGGTTAGTATGTTAGCCTATTAGTTAGACTAGAGGTTAGTAAACCAAAGTGAACCCAACCAGACTTGACAGGTCCAATTAGTGCAACCAACTAGTTTAGTTATGGTTGAATAATTAAATTAGAGAGAATGAATAGAATATTTTTTTATGATTAAAATATTTTCTTTAGAAACTCCCTTAATTAGTTAAACTCTTAATGAAAAACTTTGAGGGCATATTGGACCTTTCATATTGGATAAGAGAGGGCATATAGTGGTCGACCCTAATAAGAGGGGGACAGCCTCAATTAATTTCTTTCACTTTATTTAGTCTAGCCCTAATTTAGTTCTTCAACTCACTATGGACCACAGGAGGTAGCAGGAGGTAGAAGATACGCCTTTGGACCCTTTAGTTCAGAAGTGATTACCGGGAGAACTAGCCGATGTAACTAGATACCTTAGTTTCATTTACTAGTTTCTGTACTGGATATGTCTCCGGCTTAGACATTTGGCATGTTATATGTATTTAAGAATAATTATGTTTTGTTAATAGACTATTTAGACTTGGATTTGGTTGTAGTTGTAGTTGTGACTTTGTGATTCCATTCTTCTATTTGTTATCATGTCATTATCTTCCTCTAGTTTTATTATGATTGAGTTTTGGTTTAGACATTATTTCTATATTCATCTTGTCCTCCTAATAGAGTTGTGATATCATTGGCAGGTTATACATATTTATGAGGTATGATAAATAGTATTATTGACCTAGACTTGGACGTACCCACGTACTCGTGCCCTTATTCTAGGTGCGAATCATGACACATTTTATGGTAGCCCATATTGGTCAGGCTTCACAATTAGTGCGATATCATGGTAATGCAATGGATTAGTTGTACTACTATGAGCCTGCGATAGGATATAGGATACTAGGATGAGAGCGAATACTAAATCACAACTTGGAATATTTCCAATTTCTTGATTTTGCTATTATTATTCATTCTGAATATTATTGTTCTCCTTTGATGATATCATATCTTGTGCCTTATTGAATTCTTCTTACTTTGATATGTATTGAGGATGCTACCGAAGACCAGATCACAATGATCAGGAGCAGTTGTCGTGTCAGAGAGGTCAGCGACATCTCGACCTCCTACCGAAGGAGTGGAAGGTATTGTTCCTTTTCCTTCTGTCCGCATAGGAGTTTCAACTGCTTTCAAGGGTGGTCCTTCTCTCCCACCTTTCCAGAGGGATGCTTTAACTTTTTTGGAGGACCTTCCTCCCCCGCCATTTTTTCTGTTTCCTAGAGGTATGCCTGCTGATAAGGAACAGATTTTTGCTTTGGTACAGGTCATGGTGGATTCCAAGAGGATGCCGACGGAGGCCCAGCATATTCAGGCTGAGGCTCAGAGGGTGTCAGCAGAGGCGCACCAAGTGCAGACAGAGATGATGAAAGAGAGCATGTAGAATGCTCACAAGGTAGCCCTACATAAAGGAGAGAGTTGCCCAGCAGCAACCTGGTCAGCTGTAGCAGTAAAAGCTAGACCCTATTGTGGACTACAAGAGGATGGCACCTCGGGAGTTCAAGGATACCGAGGGAAGACTCTACGCTGATGACTGGCTAGAGGATATACAGAGGAACTGGTGATTACCCAGATCGAGGCGACAAACAGTCAGATGTTTGATATTGTACTCACTTGGTATCATATAGATCCCAGTCTTACCGTACAAGGACTTACTTGGAAGACTTTTAAAGAGTTTTTCAATGAGAAGTTCTTTCTCGATATGGCCCTAGGAGCCTTGGAGAGTCAGTTTTATGGCTTAGTCCAATGGAGCATGTCGATCGACGAGTTTGTCATAACATTCTGCCAATTGAGCTATTTTAAGGAGTCCATGGTTCAGAACCCGGGAGATCGAGCCCAAAAGTTCAGGATGGGTCTGATAAGAGAGATCATGTCATGCACCTCTTGAGGTACTCCAATATTTGAGGATATCTTAATGGATACTCAGATAGCAGAGGATGACTTATAATTTAGGTCCAAAAGAGGGAGAGATATTTTGGGTGGTGCTAGCAGCAACGCGTGTCCACCCAAGCGGCCATATTTCCAGCAGCCGAGGGTATTTCAACCACATCATCAATAGTTTCCTATGCCAGTCAGGGCACCTATTCAGCAGACACATCAAGTCCAGAGTCCAGCCCAGCATGTTCAACACTCTACCAATTATAAGAGGATTGGACATAGTTGGGAGGACTGTAGGATAAGACTTGGAGTATATTTGTATTATGGATCTTTTGAACATCTAGTGAGAGATTGTATCTTATCTCCTTATCGTTAATCTCATGATGTAGCTCCAAACCAGAGAGGTGGAGTTAAGCCACATGTTGTACTACAGGTTGCCCGACACCAATATAGGGATACACCCTAGCAGGATGAGTATTTGCTATGACGGTCGAGGAGGCCGATACGACAGGTGATGGACTATAAGCTTATGTTATGTTATGTTATGTTCTTGCTTCCTATCCTTTTCCCATCTATTGATTTGATTGCTTCCTTAGTACCTTATAGTTGCTTGTGTTATAGTTAGTGTAATTAGTAGTATACCCTGACAGAGACTGCAATATCATGACAGACAGAGACTGTAATCATGCATATTTGTTTTCTTTCCACAGAATTGCATGTGTATAATTTTAGATAGGACTTTCTTAGACCTTAATTGTTGGCGGTTTGACCGTAGTAAATATTATAATAAATAGATTATGACTGGACAGAGAGAGATGATGTGTCTTTAAATTTTGAGGAAAAAAATTCTAATGAGAGTAGGATTGTAACTACCACTTTTCTGGAGAAGAATATTTTTTTTATTTTATATTAATTATATTGGTTATATTTATATTTTATAATATTTGGTATTGTTATGCATGCATATATATTTATATAGTTTGTGGTTAGTATGTTAGCCTATTAGTTCGACTAGATGTTAGTAAACTAATATGAACCCAACCAGACTTGACAGGACCCATTAGTGCAACCAACTAGTTTAGTTATTGTTGACTAATTAAATTAGAGAGAATAAATATAATATTTATTTTTATGATTAGAATATTTTCTTTAGAAACTCCATTGATTAGTTAAAATCTTCATGACAAACTTTGAGGCCATATTGGACCTTTCATATTGGACAAGAGAGGGGCATATAGTGGCTTCTAGCTCTCCTAGAATTTTTTTTACTTTATTTATTCTAGCCTTAATTTAGTTCTTCCCCAAAATCTCTTTTTTTCCTCCATCAAATTTCACCAAACAAATCTCAATACTTCTCAATTTCATCACCAAGCAAAGCTAAAAGCTTGAAGATTGTAAGAGACTTTTGGAAAAGGAGCTTTGCTAGGAGTTGGTGTCCATTCTTCACTCTTGTACCCATTTGAAGGAGCTATATTGGGAATATATCTTCTAATAGGTAAAATTTATATTTCCCTTATCATTTTAAATGATGAATTTGTCTATTAGAAATCTACCCATGTCTAAAGGCTACCCATAGGAAGAAGAACTAGGTTCATAGGAGACCTATGGAGGAAGTTACATTGACTTTTGTGGCCAAATTGGGAAAAATCCGAATTTGGACCACTAGGTATTTGTAAGAATGTATCATTGGTGATTTTAGGTTGTGATTCATGATTTGATGGTGTGTGCATGTCCACAATTAGGTACAGAGAGCAGTATCACGATATTCCATGAAACGGTAGTTTAGTTGGGCATTCTTTCCTTTGGATTGGATGTCATTATGTCAATTCCTTTAATTATATGATACATATAAGTAATAAAATTATTACATGATATTGTGTATCTATATTAGTATGTGTTTCATATATTTTTAAAGTGGTATCATAATAGAATATATATTTGGGGTGTGTGTATGTGTACTTAAGATTAGTGGGGAGTGTGTGATATGGTGCTTGGTGTGTGGGTGTAGTAGTGTGTGCACATAAGTTTAGAGAGGGGAATTATGGACTTTACATTGCCTTGTGATGTGTCCAGTACAACAGATATCAATAGGGAGTTACAACATCAAGAGGTTGAAGG
The DNA here is from genome assembly GCA_036927795.1 of Iris macrosiphon. Lineage (NCBI taxonomy): Eukaryota > Viridiplantae > Streptophyta > Magnoliopsida > Asparagales > Iridaceae > Iris > Iris macrosiphon. The sequence goes on along the minus strand of JAYESA010000866.1, from coordinate 37,224 downwards.
GGATGTCACAACCCGTACCCAATATAAGGGCACGAGAATGTGGGTACGTCCAGCCTACGTCGCAGCATCGACGGTAGAATATTGTTTGGGTAAAGTATACTAACTAACAATAATGATCATCAAGATATATAATGCCACCAATGAAACATGAATACTCAATCACAGAACTATAAGATGGAACAAAGCACGAATATGATATAAAGAACTTAAGAGTCAAAATACAACTCATAAGACAGAACATAAAATCCAATGATTCTCAAATGTAAAAGAGAACTAACTGCCAAAGCTGGAGACAAATCAAGTACCATATTAACCTATCTACTAAGTTATAGGTAAGGTACCATCTGTCTCAATCGGGATGAGTCCCTCCTGAGCCACAGTCTATAGCTCTAAGCCAACTATGTCTTGAGGCCCGTAGTGAGTGGGATACCACTCCTCGGTGTCATTTGGAAAAATATATCCAATCCGAATTAGAGCAAAGTATACCTTTAATAGCAGTTCCAATAAATAATAAAGACTACGTAACAATAAATATAGAGCATATACAAGATTGTCACCCTCATATTTCCAATTAAGGGTAGTTTGGTAATTGACACGGGTATTTTATTTTAGAAGTGTTATATTTAATATTTTGCATGAGTAATTAATTATTTATTGTATTGTTTATTGGTTTAATTAGATGTAGTATTTATTTTGGACTTGTGTAGTGGACCTAATTGGTTTAGTTAGATGCATGAACCCAACATTTATATGTTAGTTTAGATTAGACCCAAGTTTAGACCCATTCATTAGGAGGATAAATTAATTAGTGAAACCATTAGACTAGAACCTTCTCTCCTTAATTATTTCTTCATGAGAGGCCCCTGGGGGTATTTTAGATAATTTATATTTGCTTTAAAGAGGGTTTATGACCAGCCATTAGAGGAGGAGAGAGAGTATCTCTCATTTTATTTTGTTTATTCCAATTAGATCTATATTTTTTACCTTTCCTAATTTCTTTATTCCCTTGCCATTCCTTACCAAATTTCTACCCAAATTTAGTCCATATTCTTCAATAGATGATACTACAACAAGGATGTACAAGAAGGAAGCAAGAATCAAGAAGGATGAGGCCAAGATCTACAAGGAGGAGCAACTTTTCAATTTTGGGGATTTTTTATTTTGAATCTATCTTCCAATAGGTACATTTTAGTTTTCCCCCTTCTAATAGACTAGATCTGAAATTTAACCATAAAAAACCTACCCACATGCATAGGCTACCCATAGAAATTGATTTTAGGTTCATTAGAGACCTACGGTGGAAGTTATGTGCATTGTAGTGCCAATTTTGGGAGAATTCTGAAATTGGCACATGTAGTATTTGTCATATGGTCTAATAGATCTAAATGACATATGAATGGTTGTTTGTGACTAGTTTCATATTCACAATTGGGTACATATAGGCCGTATCTCGTCAATTGATGAAACAGGTAGATTTTGGGGGTTTTCCTCCGACACAGGGACTTGTGCATATCACACTGTGATACGGACACATAGTTAATCTAATTATTATATATATTATTCATAATTAGTGTATTAGACTTGCTCGTGTCCTCCGGGATACGTTTGGTTGTGTGGTGGAGCAGTATCGCAAGTGTATCATAGAGTTAGTGTAATACGGGTGCGACGCACTCCACATGTTTGATGTTTTGCTCTTATTCCTATACGTGTATATATATATATATATATATATATATATATATATATATATATGCTATTTATGTAATATATATTGTATATAATAGTATATATTGTGTTTGGGTATATGTGTGTGTGTATTTATATATACTAGTGTTTATAGTTATGTTTAGATATATATATATATATATATATATATATATATATATATATATATATATATTCATGTTTGTGTTTGTATTTATGTGTGAGAGTGTATACAAATATATCTATCTATAGATAGTTGTTAATATATATATATATATATATATATATATATAGCTAGTTATTATGTGTGGGTGAATATATATATATATATTCACCCACATATAATAACTAGCTATATATATATATATATATATATGTGTGTGTGTGTGTGTGTGTGTGTGTGTGTGTGTGTGTGTGTGTGATTGTGTATATATATATTCATAGGTGTTTTTATGTATTTGTGTTGTGAGTAGTGTGTGCACAGTATATGTGCACTTGTGTTAAGTGATTGTGTTTGTGGTATGGATGTGAGTGTGTGCCAATGGTGAGGAGAGACTCAAGTACTCAGCAGTCTTCACAATGAGAGTGAGCAGTATCAGCAGCCTGGAGCACTGCACTGTGCTCGTGCATCAAATACAAGAGAGCTCGGGACAGGAGCAATGAAAGTGCATCAGTAGCCAGTGCATAGGGGACTCGGGCAGCAAGCAAATAAAGAGAGCAGTAGCAGTGGCAGTTGGCTAGGAGCCTTGATCCATCGCTCTAAGCAAGTGGTAGTTTTCAAGAGCGGGCATCAATGCACAGCAGGTATCAACAGGGAGCTTCGGTTTACAGTGTGTATCTAGTTCAGCAGGATGTATCCCACTGCACAATAAAGAGCCTCAGCATCAACTCAGGGAGAGCACAGGCAGCAACTACATCAGTGCAGTACAACTGTGCAATAATGTACAGCTAGTGCATTGGCTCGTACAGCCAGGGAAGAGGTGCATCTCTTGCACCGCCAGCTACTTGGGTAGCTGTACACTAAAGGATGCAGTGTGCATCAAAGTACAAGTCAAAAACTGAGTATTACCTCACTACACAGCAACAAAGTCACCCAACTACAGAGCAATTACAGTAAATAGCAGAAAGTATCAGCAAACAACAAGGAAGAGATATTGTGCAGTATCCTACTATATTTTGGCAATAAAAGAGGAGCAGTATTATTGCAGTCTATACTGTAATGCTCAAACTGAAGGAGAGTATCAGCAGCTGCTCGAGCAGTAGATTACCTCGGGGAGCAACTACATTCAGCAGGGAGCTCTATATTGTTGTACACTCGGGCATAAACATCATGGATGAGGGCTCGGACAGATCAACAAGTGAATCAGGAGAGGGATGGCATCGTGTAGTAGACCAATTATGTAGCTGCACATGGATTGGACAACTGTGCTGCACAACAGCAGTGGAAGAGCAATAGCATTAGTCTAGTTTAGTAGTTCGGTACCTGCGAGTTATCAGAAGGTCAGGTATCAGAGTATTAGTCTCAGTATACAGTTCAGCAGCAAGGTATGACCACAATATCAGTATCCATACCAGTTGATTCAGTCTCAGCCAATCAGGTGTATTACAAAGGTATGGGTTAGTGGGTTAAAGTATAGCTAAATGGTTTAGTTATTGGGTAGTAGTTAAAGGTATCAGTTAGTTTAGTATACTTATTAGTAAATAGTTAGTTTAGTTAGTAAGGTAATGGTTATTAGTTTAGGAGGTTAGTATATATATATATATATATATATATATATATATATAAGTTATTTGTTAAGTTAGATAGTTATGTATACTATCTATTATATATGTTAGTAGTTGTATCTATGTACATTAGTATAAGTATATATGATAATAAACTAGATATGTTAATATAGTTGGTACTTGGGGTATTATATTTGTATTAGCTATATATTAACTGTTTGGGTTACCTCGAGATACCAAGGTATTGGGCTGATACCCAAGGTATTAAGTTTGGGTATCGAGATAGGTGTGATACGCATTGGTGCAAGGCCAAGGTATCATATTTTTATTTGTTTTGATATAGTATTATAATATTTGACTTGTATATATATCTAAAATACTATTTTCCTATATATGAACTTGCGTATCTTAGGATACGACTTTTTGAGTGCCTTTTTGTATCTTACCTTAGCTAGTATAGCTTAGTTTCATAGTGTATCGACTTAGTGACTTAGTATTAGATTTTTGCAACCTAGATTTCATCGGTTTAACCTATAAATGGCTTATTGACCTAGAATTGCATCAACTTAACTTATTTTCGTTTTTGAACCTTGTATTAATGCAACATACCATATATAGGTTGTGTGACACCAGCTTGGGCATCGAGAGACACACCTTGCTCAGGACGACAGGCGAGTACATTCTCTGATAGTTTCCATTATTTGATAATTTCTATGATTCTGGTCTATAGTATTATTTTATCTAATTTTTTGACACTTGGATACATGGATTAATATTACATGGATTCACTTTCTTGTGACACGTACATTATACTTATCTGGCCTCTACTTCATGACTCATTACTGGCATCACATCAGGACTCACATACTGGAATCACCTATTGTATCTGGCTGGACTCATATTTGATTTGCGTGTCGGGATTGGATTCATTTATAGTAGTCGGGAAGGGAAATGCTCGAGTAGACATATAAACATTCCCAAAATTTGGAATCACCCCTCTGGTCTAATCAGGAATGATAGCAGTCGCACAGCAAGTGTACGATAAGCCGTATTACCCCTTAGTTGTTTACATGTCGAAAGCGGTATTTCAAAACACACTAGTTTAGTGCCTTCTTGTTGGACTCACATCACACTTGCTGGACTCACATCATATTTGTTTTGTTTAGTTCTTCTCTATTTACATTCATTATTGCCATGCTCTCTGGCTCACCATATTTACTTTTATTGCTCTTTATATAGATGTTGTCTATTTTAGTCTCTGATTCTTTCTCTTTTCTGCTCATCAAGTATTACTTACTATAAATCTTCTTAGTCTTTGTCAATTAATTGGAACTGCTATTGGGTTATACTTTGCTCCAATCCTGACTGGATATTTTTTTTTAGATGATTGGCTTATAGGGCTGTGTCCCACATTCTATGGGCCGCAGGACGACGTATCTTTAGGGGATACTCTTGTAGAGCAGGAGGACTTAGTTGTAGGGCCCGAGGAGGTTTATTTTTTTGTGTGTTGGACTTGTATTAGACTATTATATTGTTGAGATTCACAATGGTATATTATTTTAGATTGTGGATTGTATCTTTATTCTTTCCTTCGCTTTCTATTCGTGCTTTATCTTCCTTAGTTTATTTTGTGATTGAGATTAGTTATACTTATGAGATACCATATTATTCCTCCGTTTGGAGTTGAGATGATTTACAGGTACCATATTATATTATTGAGATGTAAGATAGTTAAAAATGACCCAGACAGTGTTCTACCGCCGATGCTGCAGTGTAGGCTGGACATACCCACGTACTCGTGCCTGAATATTCGGGTGCGGATGGTGACAAAGATGAACAAGCCATAAAAAAATATAGTAATAAGAAAATACGAGAAATATATACAAGAGATATGAACATCATATATAGAATAAATAAATATATCTAAGTGAGTGAGTACTAGTGACAACATGTAATCGGTATGGGAACTTGCTCAGGAATCCTGGCCTAGTTAATCATTTGTATGGTGTATAATTAACACTATACAAAAAAATAAGAACTACGGAGGTATGAACACATATTTACACTAAATACTTCCCGTCACGACTGGTATAGCAGATCCAACCATGACACGCTATGACATAGGATTCCATGAGAAGGGACCTAATCTTCTCATGAATCAGTGTCCATACATGTACAAGAACAACGAGGCTCGTACAAGAAATACGCCAAAAACTACCAGAAATAATATCTTATGACGGAATCCAGGAATACCAATCCGTGAAACCAAGTGTCAGAAAATCAAGGATATCTACACAAAATACAAGAAACTTAGAGGATATCATAAACGGAAAACTATCAAAGAATATACTCGCATAGAATCTGGTGAACAATATCAAAAATGTCCGGAACGGTACCTCAGACACCTAAATATGGAATATTACATCAATACAAGATTTAAGAATGAAAATAAGTTAAACTAGTCTAAATCTAGTTTATTAGGCCAAGTCTAAGTCAAAATAGTCAAACTAGTTTAACTCTAGTCAAACTTGGTCAAAATAATTATTTCTAGGTTGTATGAGTCCATCTCTAGGTTATTAGGTCCAAATTCCACTTATCTAGGCTATACTAGCTATATTAGCATACTAGATTATCAACACTCTTCCGTATCATAAGATACGTAAAATAGTATATAAAAAATACTATATAATATACAAGTATAATATATATTAGTATCTTCTAGCTAAACTAACACTAAATGGATACCATGGCCATGAGCCAACACGGTACCACACTAGCTACACCCTCTCTTGACACCAAAAATCCTTTACCTTATCATTACCTTGCGTATCACAAGGTAATACTAGAACTAGCATTAACTAAAACTAATACTCATTCTAACTAGTGTATATATACCTCATATATATACTAACTCATAACTAACTAACATGCTAACATATATATATATATATATATATATATATATATATATATATATATATATATATATATATATATATATATATATATATATATAACTTTATCTACCATAACATATAACTATTAACTCAAACTAACAATTAACTAATATTTAACTAATAACTAATATGTACATCTAATATAACCAAACTTAACTTATTTTTACTACTCCACCTATCCACAAGTATCAGTTGATACTCCAGTTGCTACCCACATATACAACTCAACAATTATGAGGCAACCTCACAACTGAACTCAAGATATAATACACTATCCTACCTCAATACTAGCAGATACTCATATACACTAACTTACCTTACACATTGTTGCCAACAACTGAAACCAAAAGGGACTGCACATAAGCAGTGACCAGCAGTCTGATGCTATGGCCACTACTACACTCCCACACATGCATAGCTCCCACAAATCCTTACTACCTTCCCTCTAACTGAGCACAGCCTAGGCACTTCTACTCTAACTTGCAACCAGAGCTTCATTGATACCTATAGAGCCCGAGCTTCCCTCACTACATGGACTGCACTGCTCCCTGACTGATATTGGAGTATCAGCAATCTCGAATTTCTCCCAAATTGGACACAAAACACACTATAACATTCATAATAAGGGTCCCTAGGAGTCAATTCTACTTCTTATAGGTAACCCTAACACGTGGAAGGGTTCCTAATGATTATACTACAGATTTATAGTCTAAATAGAAGAGAAATTATGAATTATACATATTAGGAGATGGATCCCCAATGTAAGTCTTCAATTAGATGCAAAGAGGGCTCAACTTGTGTAATCTCCTCATCCTTGGTGCTCCTTGCCTCTTCCTTGGTTCTAAATCTACTAATGGTAAAGAATGAGAGTAATTGGAAGTGATTTAGTAGAAATTTGATGGAGGGATGGGTTGAATTGGAAAAGAACACCAAATGGAATAAAATAAATTAAAATAAAATGAGGAGAGAAAATTTCCCCCCTTTCAATAGGCCGGCCACTTGCCCCATCTCCAAGTAATGGTACCAAGACCCAAATACCCCTATTGGTTTATCATAAAAAAAGTTATAAGGAAGAAATATTTTATTCTTGATGGTTTGATTAATTAAAATACTAACTTAAAGAATTGGGCTAGTTACTAGGCTCAAGTCTAATGAAAATAAAGGTTGGCCCATGAGTCAAGTCTTGTCTAGTTAGGTCCACTAACACAAGTCTAAAATATAATACAAAATCTAACAATAAATAAATAATATTATAAATAAATATACAACATGCACAAATATTACGAAATGACCAAAATACCCTTTCCTATAAAATATGGTAGTGATAGGGGATCTGCATTAGTATGCAGTGCATTAGTGCTCGTGTTCCTGTATAGGGTTCATGGGGAGAAAGTTTACAGCAATAGTACTAGGGTTGCACTATACAGTGCTACAATCTTGTGTATTTGTTATACAGTCCTAGGAAGGATTCAACAGACAATTGAGGCCTGTATAACATCTGTAGGGGCTGATACCTGTATCAGCACAAGGGAATGGGGGTTTCAGTTACTGGTGATAGATGAGTATTGGGGAGTGTTTCAGGAGAGTGTGGTTGCTATACTAAATGGGTACTAGTGATAGATGAGTTATGTTGTTAGATGAGATAGTTAGACAAGGGTGTGTAGGTGTGTTCAGAGCAGTGTAGTTATGAGGGTGAACTGCTCTAGTTGCAGCTATATGCATAAAAAGATATAGTCAGGTGCATGCCTACCTACAGCAAGTATGTAGTATTGAAGGAGGATAGGGTTGATAGCAGTTTGTACTGCCAACTATAGTGAGTATCACAATAGGCTTTAGTACCGTGCACTTACTGGTTTTATGTTCATTCAGGTAAGGAAAACTCGAGCACTTCCTGGAACTTGGGATGCATGTGTACTTGGGCTCAGGCACTGTAGATAGTATTGTAAGAGATCTACAGACTTAGATTAGGGTTTGAGCATATGGCAGCCATATGGAGAAGGGAGTTTAGTACTGCAACTGTGAGTTGCACTGGGAAAATTTTTGTAGTGGGTAGGTACAGTTCAAAGGGGGATATATTTGTGAGGGTTGATGAGTTATAGGCAGATGTTAATGGCTCAGGTAAGTGTCTCTGAGTGTAGAGAGTGTGGGGTATCTTGTGATACCTTAGTGTATAGGTTGAGGGGTAGTGAGGTTGGTTGTGAGTGAGAATAGAATTGGTATGAGTTGGAAAAAGTGTGCATACGTAACTGAGAAGTGTGGATATATGCTAGAGTGTGTCTTGAGCATTTAAGTGAGTGTCTTATGAGTGTATCAGTGAGATATAGTATATATTACTATATTAGTGATGTGTGATTATGTAAGTTAGTTGAATTAGTTTGTTTCAAAGGTGTGGTATAGAAATAGCATTCAAGTACAAGTATATGAGGGGGTAGGTTGATTGTATATTGTAGTGTGGACTTCTACAGCATGGTTTAGTGGCTTTGGGTCTTTTGTTTTGAGCAACTGCAGGTATGGGAAAAGGTAGCCCTGATTTCAGTATGAAAGTGAGAAGTCTTAGAGAGGGGGTATAGAGTGTGATGTCCAGTAGAAGGTAAAGGGATACCTTCAGCATGAGTGTATCTAGATTTTAGGTGCAGGCTTGATTTCATTGAGTTATAGAGTATTTGTGGTGCCCCGTTCCCCTATTCGTAGAGCGCAGCTAAGAAATACAAGTCGGTATCGTTCGATCGGGATAGATTGAAACAAGATCTTATCCTCGTTATGGATTTGCTTCATCGGAATTGATTTCCATATTCAGTGGACCGTGCCCCCAGGATCGACTTAGCGGCAGAGTCAAGAGAGACCTCTCCGCTGCAAGTTTTCTTGCCTAGTTTTCGTTGTCGCTTTGTTGCATTTTTTTGAACTATTTTGATAGATTTTATTATTTTCGTTCATTGAAATTCACTTCAATTCTGATATTGGAAAGAGTGAAAGAGGTATTGATCAGCTGTTCATGGTAATGCAGGTGAACAAGTAGTAGGCGACATACGAGCAGAGTCTTAAAGCATCTCTTTTCTTTCCTTCTCCAACCAACTTGTGAATAGCTTATATTTGATTCAGTTGACCCTTCTTCCAAGTATTCACATCAAAGAATATTGTATTCTTGCTTGCCCTGATCAAATGATACCATGTAATAACTAAAAGATGGCAAGATAAAAAAGAAATAAACTTGGATTATTATTGCTTGTCAATCAACTTGTGAACGGTTACCTTGTTGCATGCTAGTTCATTTAAAATATTCATCATATGCATAAATTCGAAATTGTAATTTATACTTCTTCTATAAAATTGTGCTATGTATGGAACTCATCCTGCCATGCAATAAACTGAACAGGAAGACTATATAAAAATAGATCATGACCTGTCACTTGTCCTGTGCCTGAAATTACCCTAAATTGCCTAATTGATAAATTATTAGACTACATTGATCACGGATAACTTGTGCACAAGGTCTTAGTTTATGCGGACGGTCGCTGGGGCACTGGCACCGATCCAATCCAGACGAAACTCCTGATAGTCACCTGCTTCGAATGAAGTGGCTTATGGTGCCTCATATTCCCTGCGTCGCGTGCCATTCCATCCCGAGACTAAACCGTCCATTATGGCAACGTGCCAGTGATCCCGTCGTATATTTAAACTTGTACAAGCTAACTTGTGTCTTCATGGCAGGGAAGGACATGGTAAGTATTTTGCAGGTGGTTCAGACGAGCAGGTAAATATCTCCGAACGGTGGCAAGTTTATTTTAGTAGTTTCTATATATACTGCTTGCTTGTAAAATAAACTAAGACAAGATAAAAAGATCACAAATAAGTTGCATGCTTCATTTAAACAACGTGTTGATTGGTATAGTTGGGTTAGATCACCTTCTCCAGTACATTTCAATGTACTGACCCTCGTTGAAACAGGTTCCCCGCACTAAGGAGATCCTGCGAGGAGCTGAAGTCACTGCCCATTCCAGTCCAGCTGTCGGTGCGTCCTGATCGTGCAATATTTTGAAGCATTTTGAAGACCCAAGAGCAAGCAACTTAACTCATACATCTCAGAGAAAAACCATCGTCCCGCCTTGAGGTCCCTTATTTTGATGTTATAGTAAAGGATGTAATCTATGTTGTTTGATAAAATAAACAGAAAAGATAATATGTGGAAAATGAGGTCTTATAAGAAAACTCGCCCTTCTTCTATGTTTACAAACAAGATTGTACAATTTAATCCTATATGAGGTTGTCGAGTACAATTTATTTAATCTGGGTAAATATTGCTATGGGTGTCTGATCTGCAGTCGATCACTTTAGCCCTTGGACCACACGATGGTGAAGAAGTGCCATAGAAGACAGAAAGTAGCTTTGCAGGTTGCTAAAGAGGGTGGATGCCCGATGCCAAAGTCGTCGATCCCTTCTCTTTGCCTGAGCTCTGGATTCTTCTCCCTCTCTTGACAGTTTGACCTTCGATTCTTGCGACCGTTGGATCTGATACTCGATTTCTTGATCAATTTTCTGACCGTTTTCTTCGACCTTTTCCCTCTGTTGATAGAGGTCTCTATTTATAGAGTTTTTAGTGACAGTGACCACACAGTCGGCGTAGAAACCGAGTAGTGGAAAGTACAGCACCCTTTTATACGACGGTTTAAAATAACCAATGCCTGCGTATAGATGATCTTTTGAGTGAGCATGTGACGCGTGTCCAACTCAGGGACAAACGCGTATATCTGCTGTGAAGATCACGGCGTATAAGCCATGTAGGTAGTTATCCCTTGTATAGAAGAGGTTGGCGTAGAAGCCAATGACTGTCACCATGGCGTAGAAGCCAAGTAGGCATAGAAGCCGAGTAGGCGTAGAAGCCAAGTAGGCATAGAAGCCGAGCAGGCGTAGAAGCCAAGCAGGCGTAGAAGCCGAGTGGTCATAGAGGCCGAGTGGGCGTAGAAGTCGAGCAGGCGTAGAAGCCGAGCAGGCGTAGAAGCCGAGTGGGTATAGAAGCCGAGCAGGCGTAGAAGCTGAGTGGGCATAGAAGCCGAGCAGGCGTAGAAGCCGAGATGATGTGGATGTTTTAGCTGGAATTACGGCTCTTGGAGATATAATCAAATCTCTTGCATTAAATGCAGAGATCTGCCCCCATCCTGCACATTAAATGCAGAGGCTTGTCTTTAAGATTTGCCATCATTCTGCGCATTAAATGCAGATATGCGCCTCAAATTCTGTACGAAGAGTGACTGCTGACGTGGCAGTCTGTTTGCCTTCTGCGGAGCGTAAGAAGCTCATGTCTGCCTGTGTAAAACTGGGCAACGTATTCCCTTATATGCGTAAGAGTAGTTTACGCAAAAGGAATGTCACTAAATGACGGTTCAGTGACATTTAATCAAATCTCCTGCATTAAATGCGGAGATCCGCCATTATCCTGCTCATTAAATGAGGAGACGGGTTTTGAAGGTCTGCCACCCTTCTGTGCATCAAGTGCAGAGACGTGCCTTGGGCATCTGTCAGTATTCGGCACTTTAAATGCAGAGACGTGTCGCGAGAAACTGTCACCGCTCTGCGCATTAAATGCAGAGACGTGCCTCGAGCCCAGTACGAAGTGTAGCTTTTGACATGGCAGGCTGTTTGTCTTCTGTGGAGCGTAAACAGCTCACATCTGCCTGTGTAAAACTAGGCATCATATTCCTTTGTATATGTAAAAGTGGTTTACGCAAAGGAAATGGCAGTAAATGACAGCTTGGGTTACAGTGCCGCGCCATCATTATACCCGTCGCCTGGGTAGTCGTTCAGTACTCTTTATTAGGAGTCCAGACGTCAGGTTCATTATATGATCTGACAGGTTCATTTTCGAAGAATACGAAGCATTCCTTGTACACTTCAATGCTGCATTGAAAGCGGATGAGTTTTATGCCATAAAGGCGATGAAGCACCCTATTTACGCTGAAGCAGCCTGGACATACTGCATTACGCGGATGGTCCTTGAGCCTATATTTTTACGCTGTGCTCAACGAAAAAGCTCTGTTTGCACGTTTGATGGCTATGAGGTCCTTTGTTTATGCTGTCCTGCATCAACATGCTGCGTATAGCTATCCAGCATATTTTTCATGCTTCTACAAGACCCCCTTCAAAGCTTTTAAATTCCTCGTAATTTGAAATGCTTTGAATGAAGCATGAACCGTTCCTCATAACTTGAAATGCTCTGAATGGAGCCTGAAACGGTCAAGCCTGACACGTTCTTTCATGGTTGACTTTATGGCAGAGTTATTGGGGATCGGTGTAATCTTTTTCGCCTATAAAAAGGCTGAGGAGTTTTCCTGTTCTTCCCACACTTCCTTTACCACACAGAGATGATTGCCGGAGTTCATCGAATTGACTTGAGGGAGAAGGAGACCATGTTCTTCCAGCATGTAAGGAGCTGAAAAAATGACGTCTTCGAGCAAATGTCCTCTGCAACGATGGATCATTGAAGGATATCATAGCCTCCTTTGCTCGGGATAATCAACAACTTTGTATGATGGTTCTTTGGGAGAGAGGAAGGGTCGTATTAGACCACACCGCTTGCAAGCGGTGCCTTTTCCCGTTACCTGTGGACAATGGCAGGCAAACTGGCTGCTGTCCAGGATTGGGTTGGGTGAAAATACCTCAACACAATCTGTCACGGTATTGGATGTAGGAAAGCAGATTTACTCTGCTTTTCTTCTGTTGGAGGATGGGTCTATGCCCATTTTTGTATCCTTCCGCTGTTGACCAATATGTCAATCAGTTTGCGGTTACCGACTGACTGCTGGAGAAGATGGATAAAGAATTTTGCCCATGCGAGAACCTGGCAGAACAGATTCTGGGCGCGATCTTCAGACGACGATGAGAAAGTCCTTTGTAGATGGGATTTCTCTCATATGTAATCATAAAAATGAAGAAAAACCTTGTAGACTGGATTTTCCTCATGTAATCATGCTTTTAATTTTAATAAAATCGTCTTTCTTCTTTATATATGATCATCTTGCCATACTTTGATGTGAAGTCTGAATATGTGTAGCTTCGACACGTTTGATACTTTACGCCGACTCTGATCGAAAGAGTGCTAGGTCCTGTCTTGTTTTTTTTTATGCATAACGAAGGATACGTAGAAAGCCGCCTAGCTTTTGAGTATTCGAACTGTCCCGCTGTTTAGGAATGAGGAACCGCGTAGAATTCTGAACTGTTACTTTTGATAAACAGAATTCTCGTTCAGACATCATCTTCAAGAATGATTTCTCGAAAATCCCTTGGAACAGGGCGAGAAATGGCTATCAAACTGAGTCGCCATCTTGAACTTGTAGATAAAATATTCAGACTGGAGTCTGGAGGAACTTTCAATCGACCCATAGAGAAGAGTAATTTTCAATGTTGAACTCTGTATGCTTCGGGTACTTGGGGCATCTTGAGGTTAAGAAGGAGTATCTTCTGTGTGAACTCCTGTAATTGACTGCCTTGAGAATCGTTCAGATATATGCGTACTCTGGCCGGCGTATCTTTCAGATGTGCGAAAAGTCATAGAACGTGAAATCATAAGTTTGCAACCTCAGAGCGTGAACTAAACGCCACCGAGCGTGAAATCATAGACTTGTAGTTCCTGAGCGTGAAGTCGTAGGTTTGTAGCCACTCGAGCATAAAAGCTACCGAGCATGAGAGCATCCGGGCATAAAACCATAGACTTGTAGCCTTCGAACGTAAAACCGTAGATTTGTAGCTGTCGAGCGTAGAAAGCTCCTTGGCGCAGAACTGTAGATTTGTAGCCTGTGAAAAAGAAATCTTCCGAGCGTGAAATTGTGGATCTGTTGCCCCTGAGCGTAAACTAAATGCCACCGAGCGTGAGATCTGTCATGACCCGCACCCGGTGTAAGGGTACTAGTCGGAAACAACGCCCAGCCTATACCGCAGAATCGGCGGTAGAACGCTGTATAGATAATCTATCTAACAATATAATAAACCACCAATAATGATAGTATACTCAATCACAGAACTAAGATAGAAATGAGCACGAATCAGATAAAGAATAGAATAGTCATAATACAACTCATGAGTCTAAAATACATCAATGAGTCTGAAGAAAAAGATACAGAAATAAGCTGGAGACAAATCCAGTACAAAAGAATACTACGAAGCTACAACTCCTGGGTCAACTGTCTTAGTTGGGATAAGTCTCTCTTGAGCCAGGGTCTCAGAATCTAAACCCACAACATCCTGGGGTCCATAATAGGTAGGGTACCACTCCTCAGTGTCATCTGGAAAAATATATCCCGTCAGGAAAGGAGCAGAGTACATCTCTAACAGCAGTTCTTATTAATGATAAAAACTATGTAATAGTAAATAGCTGTGGATAAACAAGATGCACAATAGATACAAGAGATATATGTACAATAAGGAAATACTGGAAATAAATACAATAATGAACAATATGCCAATGGAACAATAATACTAATGACTAAGTGTGTGAGTACTAGCATAACATGTGATCGGCTTGGGCAAGATGCAATGCGGCCTGGCTAATCATACGTGTGGTGCATGATCAATACTATTTTGTAATCTATACTTTATTCAATAGGGATATTGATCACATATATATACTAATACTCTCCACCCCCGACTGGTATAATAGATCCAACCACGGTATGCTATGGCACTAGATTCCCCAAGAAGAGAGCGACTCCTCCCGAAAATCGGTGTCTGTACATGTATAAGATAACCAATGAAACAATACTTGCACCATATACACCATATACCAAGGAATAACATCTCATGATGAGATCCGAATATACTAATCCGTGTAACCATAGTGTCAAGAGAACATGGATATCTACACTAGATACAGTGAACATAGAGGATATCATAAATGAGAAACTATCAGAGAATGTACTCGCCTGAAGTCCAATGAATAGTCTCACAGATGTCTGACTCGGTGTCTCGAAGACCTAGACATGGAATACAACATCAATACATGGTCCCGAAAAGAGAACAAGTTAAACTAGTCAACTTCTTGGTCAATAAGTCAATTCTAAGTCAAAAGTCAACTATGGTCAACTCTAAAGTCAACTAAAGTCAACTATCTATTTCTAGGTTGCACAAGTCTAGTACCAAAAACTTGGATCAAAATACTAAAATCTAAGTCATAAAACTACATCCTTAAATATAGGATACCGTATCTTAGGATACGTGAATCCAAGGTAAACCTCACAATACCTATATATTAATAATAATGTATATAATATAGAATATTAAATACAATAATTAGGAATCCTGTTTTTGAACCAACTTGGTACCCATATAAAGTAATGCTCCAGATACATATAGGTATATTATTTACTCTAATACATAATATATTATATATAAACTAATATATTATATAATTATAAAATAATAACAATACTAGTATAATATCTCACCATAAATACATTTATATATACATATATATATATATATATATATATATATATATATATAATATAAAATATAACCCAAAACTGCCTAACTGTCACTGAAAAACTGTGTGGAAAACATTTATTTTCAATAAACAACCTTTCAGTGACAGTTCGAACCGTCACAGAAAAACTATCGCCAAAGCTGCTGTGTAAAACCCACTGTTGTCACTTATTGGTGACAGTTCTCAACTGTCACCAAAATTTTCGTCGCCGCTGCTGCTCATTCCCGCCCGCCGCTGCTGTGTATTTAATGACAAAATTTGTCATTAATAGCTTCAGCGGCTGCTACTGCTGCTCAAGGTTATTAATGACAGGATCTGTCATTAATAGCTGCTGTCGCTAAAAACAATTAATATATATAGATATATATATATTAATATATAAACCAATATATATATATATATATATATATAAAACAATTAAATAAATATATATATCTATATATATATAAACCTATATATATAAATAAATATTAAAAACTACAATAAACATTCCATGCATTAATGTACATATTTAACATGGCTAGAAGCACACATAAAAATATATTCATTAATATACAATTAATTGTATAATAATTATAATTAATATAATTACTCATTTAAACACATAAATATTTTTTATAAAACATTTACATATAATTTATTTTATTAACAAGTTGTAACATATATAAATGAATGTAAAGAAAGCTACATATATATATTTATACATTATATTAGTACACATAAAAATATATAGATCTATGCTACAATAAATACTATAATAAATATAATAAAATAAATATGTAACAAATATATATATTTACTAATTATAATTCAAGAATTAAAGCATAAATAATTAGATCTATACAAAACACACACAATTGGAGAGTATCACACCGTATCCCATTAGATCTAGGATACGCATACGACACGAGTCCAACACACAACCAATTGCACCCCGAAGGACACAAACAAGTTACAAATATTATTTATGACCAAATCAAAGTGTCAAATGTAGATCTATGTGTCCGTGTCAAAATACGACATGTACAAAGTCCCGTGTCGGAGGAAAAATCCCCAAAACGACACGTATCACCAAATTATTGGGATACGACCTACACGTACCCAATTATAGACACGACACTAGCCCCAAACACCTAAGCACATGCCCAATTGATCTATAGGATCAATTGACACATACAACAAAATATAAATTCGGAATTCCATCAAAATTGACACAAAAAGCACCATAACTTTCTCCATGGGTCTCCTATGAACACAAAACCAAGTCCTATGGGTAGTACATACATATGGGTTAATTTTACATGATTTAATCTCAGATTTAGAAGCTATTTTAAGGGGAAAAAATGAATTATACCTATTGGGAGATGGATTCCCAATGAAACCTTCAATTGAGATGATCTTGCTTCCAAATTGTAGATCCTTGCTCCTCTTTGTAGATCCTTGCTTCCTCCTTCTAGATCCTTGCTTCTTAACTTTCTAATGGTGAATTGGAAAGAATTTGGAATGAATTCAGTGGGGAATTGGAATGGGAATGAAAGGAATTTGGGAGTGGGAATTTTAGATCTAGATTTGGAAATGAGAATAAGAGGAGAGAGAATTTCCCCCCTCTAATATAGGCCGGCCTTACCCCCTTCCCCAAGCAATTATAAAATATCCAATGTACCCCTTGGGGCCTCTCATGAAGAAATAATTGAGGAAGGAAGCTTCCAGTCTAATGATTTAATTAATTTAATCCATCTCCTTAACAATGGGCTTTCTAAATGGGCCAAGTCTAACTAATTAATTCATGTTGGTCCATTGGTCCAAACTAAACTAGTTGGGTCCACTAATATAAGTCCAAAATAATTAAATAACATCTAACAATAATTAAATAATACAACAAATAATTATTTATCATGCATAATATTTAATTAAATAGGAAAAGACTAAAATACCCTTTCCTAGAAAATGTGGTAGTGACAAGTCTATCCTCCTTAAAATAATTTCGTCCTCGAAATTCAAAGATGAAAACTACCCCCAGAAAATCATAAACAAAACTAAAGAATAATGAACATAACATAACTAGGAAATAACATACCTCAAGGACAAACAAATATGGATAACGCTCTCGCATTTCATCCTCTCTCTCCCAGGTAGACTCCCCTGGAGAGTGATGCCTCCATGCGACGCACACCAAAGAAATAGTCTGGTTCCTTAGCACCTTCTCTCTTCGATCCAGAATCTCAACTGGCTGCTCTGGATAGCTAAGAGTAGGGCCCACCTCCATCTCCGAGTGATCCAATACATGACTAGGATCTGCCACGTATCGTCTCAACTGTGACACATGAAACACGTTGTGCACTCCCTCCAATGCAGGTGGCAAGTCTAGTCTATAAGCAACTGCACCGACCCTCTCTAGAATAGTGAAAGGTCCGATGAATCACGGACTAAGCTTTCCGCCTCCACTGAAGCGAATCGTGCCTCGTGTCGGAGAAATCCTCAGAAACACCAAACAACCCACCTATAACAAAATACCATCTTAAGAACTTAATCTATAACAAACAAGAACAAGCACAAACAAAATCTAAACTATACCTCAAACTCCAAAGGTCTCCGATGGCTATCGGCCCAATGCCGCTGTCTGTCTAGCGCCACTCGAAGTCTGTCTCTGATCAACTGAACCTTCTCTGCTGCATCCACAACCATCTTTGGCCCAAGCAAAACTCTCTCTCCAACATCGTCCCAAGACAAAGGAGTACGACACCTCCGACCATATAGAGCTTCAAAAGGTGACATCTCTATACTGGCCTGGTAACTGTTGTTGTAAGCAAACTCTACCAAATGGAGATGGCCCTCCCAAGAACCCCCAAAATCTAGTACACAAGTGCACAACATATCCTCGAGAGTCTGGATAGTCCTCTCTGACTGCTCATCTATCTGGGGATGATATGCAGTACTAAATTTGAGCT
Organism: Iris macrosiphon; assembly: GCA_036927795.1. Lineage (NCBI taxonomy): Eukaryota > Viridiplantae > Streptophyta > Magnoliopsida > Asparagales > Iridaceae > Iris > Iris macrosiphon. The sequence continues at coordinate 18,421 of JAYESA010000866.1, read as the reverse complement.
GAGTGCCCAAACTCTCCTGCAGACTCCTCCAGAAATGAGAAGTAAAACGACTATCTCGATCTGAGACTATGCTGACGGGAACTCCATGTATCCTAACGATCTGCCTCACATATATCTCTGCCAGCTTCTCCGTAGACAAACCTACCTTGAAAGGCAAGAAATGGGCCGACTTGGTTAACCTATCAACAATGACCCAAATCGCGTCTTTCCCTCCTAGAGATCGTGGAAGTCCAGACACAAAATTCATAGTAATGTGTTCCCACTTCCACTCTGGAATGGGTAATGGCTGAAGTAAACCTCCTGGCCTCTGCCTCTCGGCTTTCACCTGCTGGCACACTAAGCATCTGGATACAAACTGTGCCACTTCCCTCTTCATGTCATACCACCACACACTCTCTCGCATATCCTGATACATCTTGTTAGCACCTGGATGCATGGAATACTGAGAGCGATGCATTTCCTGCAATACTTTCTCTCATAACTCCCCACTAGGCACACACAATCTAACTCCATGCTTCAAAGATCCATCCTCTACAATAGTGAAATCATCCTCCAATCCTGCTCTCACCTGAGCTCTGATACTCCTCAGAGATACATCATCATACAGTGCTGCCTTGATCTTGTCCATTAAATCTGAGTGTATCTGCAATCCCCACATCTGCATAGCACACCCAGAAACAATCACCTCAATGCCCAAGCTCTCCAAGTCCTCCAACAAATATCGATCCTGCGTCAAGAACATAGCTACCGGATACCTGCTTAAAGCATCGACAACTACATTGGCTTTCCCAGGATGATATTGCAAAGAGATATCAAAATCCTTCATCAGTTCCAACCACCGACGCTGCCTCATGTTCAACTCCTTCTGCGTGAAAACGTACTTCAAGCTTTTGTGGTCTGTGAAGATCTCCACATGCTCTCCGTACAAATAATGTTTCCACAACTTCAGAGCAAATATGACGGCTGCCAACTCCAAATCATGGGTAGGATAGTTATTTTCATGAGGATGCAATTGCCTGGATGCATAGGCAATCAATTTCCCATGCTGCTGAAGAACATAACCCAAACCCTTCCCCGATGCATCACTATAAATAGTGAAACCTTCGGACCCTGATGGCAACGTCAAAATAGGAGCAGACGTCAACCTCTTCTTCAACTCCTCAAAAGCAACCTGGCAATCCTCCGTCCAAACAAACTCCACATCCTTCCTCGTGAGTCTGGTCATCGGCTCGACAATCCTCGAAAAATCTTGCACAAACTTCCTGTAGTAGCCTGCCAATCCCAAGAAACTCCTGATCTCTGCTACCGAACTCGGAGTCTTCCAAGATTCCACTGCTAAAATCTTCTTCGGATCCACTGAAATACCATCACCAGTCACAACATGCCCCAAGAACTCCACCTTGTCCAAGAAAAACTCACACTTGGACAACTTCCCATACAGCTTCTCCTTCCTCAGCACATCCAACACAATCCTCAAATGCTTCTCATGCTCCTCCGGTGTCCTCGAGTATATAAGTATGTCATCGATGAACACCACCACGAACTTGTCAAGGTACTGGTGGAACACCTCGTTCATCAAGTTCATAAATATCGTTGGTGCATTAGTCAAACCAAACGGCATCACCATAAACTCGTACTGACCATACCGAGTTCTAAAAGCAGTCTTCGGTATGTCCTTTGGCTTCACCTTCACCTGATGGTAGCCTGATCTCAAATCTATCTTAGAAAATACCTTGGCACCACTCAACTGATCAAACAGATCATCAATCCGTGGTAAAGGATACTTATTCTTGATAGTGAGATTATTCAAAGCCCTGTAATTAATGCACATGTGCACCGATCCATCATTCTTCGGTACAAACAATACCGGGGCTCCCCATGGTGAAGAACTCGATCTGATAAACCCCTTATCGTGTAATTCGTCCACCTACTTCTTTAACTCGACCAGCTCGCTGTTGTTTACTCTATAGACATGCTGCAAAATTGGTTCTGCACCTGGCACTAAGTCTATAGAAAATTCAACATCTCGATCTGGCGCCAATCCTGGCAATTCCTCAGGAAACACATCCAAGAATTATGCTATTAATGGATGCGGCAACTCCTTGTCTTCCACCATAGCTCCACAAATAATGCCTTCTCCCTGCTCCGCAGCTCCTCTATAAAACTTGAACTCTGGCTCTCCTGGCAGACCAAACAAAACTCTACCTCCTCGACAATCTATGCTAGCACGGTGTCTACTCAACCAATCCATCCCGAGTACAATATCGTAGCTCGAAAGTGGCATTACAAGTAGACACGCACTTAACTCCCGGCCTCCCAGAGTAACTCTCCGATCCTTGCAAATATCATTAACCAGGATAATGCCTCCCCCGGTCATGATCTTGGAAGTCCTAAGCAAAGACTCTGCTACAAAACCATGCTTTAGAGCAAAAGAAACAGATACAAAACTATGGGAAGCACCACTATCAAACAAAGCTAAAGATGGAATAGAATCAAGAAGAATAGAACCTGCGATAACATCTTCGGTGGGTTCCTCCTCTTCGACGGTCATAGCAAACGCTCGTCCCTGTCGAGCACCTCCCTGCTGCTGATGCTGGACAAAATGCTGCTGCTTTGTCAGAAACGGTCCCTTTGGCTGTGCTGCAGGTGGTCTCGTCTGTGCCCTCGGAGCTGGAGCTTCTCCCTAAACTGCACGACGAGGACACTCCCTCGATTGATGTCCTTCGGTACCACAATACAAATAAACCTCTAGCCTCCTCCTACAAACTTTCCAGATGTGGCCGGTCTTCTTGCAGTAGTTGCATGGAGCTTGCTGTAACTGTCTCTGCTACTGAGGTGCTTGGTGAAAAGGTGCTCTAGCTGGAGTCTGGTTCTGTTGTGGCTGCTGCTGGAAAGGTCTGGACTGGAAATGAGGACGTTTGGCAGATATTGTACTGCCGTTGGCCCCCAGAAAAGAATTATGGTCTCTCTTGGTCTTCAAATCCAAATCCCGCTCAACCTTGCGTGCCTCCGCAAGTATCTCCGAGTATGTCTCATAAAAAGACGGAATAAGGATCTTCACTTCCCAGTTTAGACCCTCACAGAAATGAATAGCTCGAACCTCCGGTTCTCTCACCAATTACTCTGCAAATCGTCTCAACCAATCGAACTCCGCAACGTATTCCTCTACAGACATGCTCCCCTGAATGAGACTCTCGAATTGTCTCCCCAAGTCAAGCCTGTCTATCCGGGCAAAAAACTTCTTCTTTAAAAGGTCCTTGAATACCTCCCAAGATTGTCCTACGTCAACCAGAACTGGCTCATTCCTGAACCAAGTACGAGCGACGTCGAACAGTTGAAGTTCTACCGCCTCAACCTTCAGATCTTCAGAAAGACGGGACACCCTCATAAGACGCTCAATGTCCTCGAGCCAATCATCAGCATAGACGATGCCCTCCGTCCTTTTGAAAGCCCTAGGCTCCAGTTTCTTGAAGTCCTGAATGTTGCCTGGCCGAAGCTGAGCAACCTGAGGAACAACCTGCTGTTGGACCGGAACTCCTCTCTCAACTACAGCACAAGCAAGCTGATGAGCACTCTCGATGCCCTGCCGTAGATCGTCAGTCTGCCTCTGATGTGCCTCTGACTGAGCCCTCTGTGCCTCGAGCATCTCACGAAACAGTGTAAACATCTGTGATGCCTCTGCTGGCACAGGAGGTGGAGGTGGAAGCCCCTCAGATATAGCTGGCACAGTCCTCTGAGAAGGTGGTGGACCTCCGAAAGTAGCTGACACTTCAATCACCGGAGAAGTGACTGGTGCAGGCCCTCGGGATGTCGCAGACCTCTTAGAAACTGCTCTCCCCTACTATGATCTAGTGTTAGGCGGCATCTTGAGACAAAGCGAAAGAAAGAATCAATATGGCACAAGATGTAAGACATCAAGGAAAGGACAGTTTAAGGGATCAAGTATCAATATCAAAGAAGAATAGTTGGATCAAAAGAATTTTTCCTAGATGTGATTGAGTATCTCAGCCTATATCCTATATTCTATCGCAGGCTCGCAGTAGTACAACTAAGTTGTCGCACTACCACGACATCACATACTTGTGAAGCTAGACCTGCATGGGCCACCACCAAAACCGTGTCATGACCCGCACCCGGTGTAAGGGTACTAGTCGGAAACAACGCCCAGCCTATGCCGCAGAATCGGCGGTAGAACGCTGTATAGATAATCTATCTAACAATATAATAAACCACCAATAATGATAGTATACTCAATCACAGAACTAAGATAGAAATGAGCACGAATCAGATAAAGAATAGAATAGTCATAATACAACTCATGAGTCTAAAATACATCAATGAGTATGAAGAAAAAGATACAGAAATAAGCTGGAGACAAATCCAGTACAAAAGAATACTACAAAGCTACAACTCCTGGGTCAACTGTCTTAGTTGGGATAAGTCCCTCTTGAGCCAGGGTCTCAGAATCTAAACCCACAACATCCTGGGGTCCATAATAGGTAGGGTACCACTCCTCAGTGGCATCTAGAAAAATATATCCAGTCAGGAAAGGAGCAGAGTACATCTCTAACAACAGTTCTTATTAATGATAAAAACTATATAATAGTAAATAGCTGTGGATAAACAAGATGCACAATAGATACAAGAGATATATGTACAATAAGGAAATTCTGGAAATAAATATAATAATGAACAATATGCCAATGGAACAATAATACTAATGACTAAGTGTGTGAGTACTAGCTTAACATGTGATCGGCTTTGGCAAGATGCAATGCGGCCTGGCTAATCATACGTGCGGTGCATAATCAACACTATTCTGCAATCTGTACTTTATTCAATAGGGATATTGATCACATATATATACTAATACTCCCCACCCCCGACTGGTATAATAGACCCAACCATGGTATGCTATGGCACTAGATTCCCCAAGAAGAGAGCGACTCCTCCCGAAAATCAGTGTCTGTACATGTACAAGATAACCAATGAAACAATACTTGCACCATATACACCATATACAAAGGAATAACATCTCATGACGAGATCCGGATATACCAATCCGTGTAACCATAGTGTCAAGAGAATATGGATATCTACACTAGATACAGTGAACATAAAGGATATCATAAATGAGAAACTATCAGAGAATGTACTCGACTGAAGTCCAATGAATAGTCTCACAGATGTCTGACTCGGTGCCTCGAAGACCTAGATATGGAATACAACATCAATACAAGGTCCCGAAAAGAGAACAAGTTAAACTAGTCAACTTCTAGGTCAATAAGTCAATTCTAAGTCAAAAGTCAACTATGGTCAACTCTAAAGTCAACTAAAGTCAACTATCTATTTCTATGTTGCACAAGTCTAGTACCAAAAACTTGGATCAAAATACTAAAATCTAAGTCATAAAACTACATCCTTAAATATTAGGATACCGTATCTTAGGATACGTGAATCCAAGGTAAACCTCACAATACCTATATATTAATAATAATGTATATAATATAGAATATTAAATACAACAATTAGGAATCCTGGTTTTGAACCAACTTGGTACCCACACAAAGTAATGCTCCAGATACATATAGGTATATTATTTACTCTAATACATAATATATTATATATAAACTAATATATTATATAATTAAAAAATAATAACAATACTAGTATAATATCTCACCACAAATACATTTATATATACATATATATATAAATATAATATATAAAATATAACCCAAAACTGCCTAACTGTCATTGAAAAACTGTGTGGAAAATATTTATTTTCAATAAATAGCCTTTTAGTGACAGTTCGAACCGTCACAGAAAAACTGTCGCCAAAGCTGCTGTGTAAAACCCACCGTTGTCACTTATTGGTGACAGTTCTCAACTGTCACCAAAATTTCTGTCGCCGCTGCTGCTCATTCCCGCCCGCCGCTGCTGTGCATTTAATGACATAATCTGTCGTTAATAGCTTCAGCGGCTGCTGCTGCTGCTCAAGGTTATTAATGACAGGATCTGTCATTAATAACTGCTGTCGCTAAAAATAATTAATATATATAGATATATATATTAATATATAAACCAATATATATATATATATAACAATTAAATAAATATATATATCTATATATACATTATCCTATATATATAAATAAATATTAAAAACTACAATACACATTCCATGCATTAATGTACATATTTAACATGGCTAGAAGCACACATAAAAATATATTCATTAATATACAATTAATTATATAATAATTATAATTAATATAATTACTCATTTAAACACATAAATATTTTTTATAAAACATTTATATATAATTTATTTTATTAACAAGTTGTAACATATATAAATGCTTGTAAAGAAAGCTACATATATATATTTATACATTATATTAGTACACATAAAAATATATAGATCTATGCTACAATAAATACTATAATAAATATACTAAAATAAATATGTAACAACTATATATATTTACTAATTATAATTCAAGAATTAAAGCATAAATAATTAGATCTATACAAAACATACACAATTAGAGAGTATCACACCGTATCCCACTAGATCTAGGATACGCATGCGATACGAGTCCAACACACAACCAATTGCACCCCGAAGGACACAAACAAGTTACAAATATTATTTATGACCAAATCAAAGTGTCAAATGTAGATCTATGTGTCCGTGTCAAAATACGACATGTACAAAGTCCCGTGTCGGAGGAAAAATCCCCAAAATGACACGTATTACCAAATTATTGGGATACAACCTACACGTACCCAATTGTTGACATGACACTAGCCCCAAACACATAAGCACATGCCCAATTGATCTATAGGATCAATTGACACACACAACAAAATATAAATTCGGAATTCCATCAAAATTGACACAAAAAATACCATAACTTTCTCCATGGGTCTCCTATGAACACAAAACCAAGTCCTATGGGTAGTACATACATATGGATTGATTTTACATGATTAAATCTCAGATTTAGAAGCTATTTTTAGGGAAAAAAAGCTAAATTATACCTATTGGGAGATGGATTCCCAATGAAACCTCCAATTGAGATGATCTTGCTTCCAAATTGTAGATCCTTGCTACTCTTTGTAGATCCTTGCTTCCTCCTTCTAGATCCTTGCTTCTCAACTTTCTAATGGTGAATTGGGAAGAATTTGGAATGAATTTGTTGGGGAATTGGAATGAGAATGAAAGGAATTTGGGAGTGGGAATTTTAGATCTAGATTTGGAAATGAGAATGAGAGGAGAGAGAATTCCCCCCCCTCTAATATAGGGGGGTTCCGCTGCCGGGATGCTGCACTCAAACTATCTGGAGGATCTGTCCCACATGACATTTCCTATCTTCGGACCCCAGTATCCTGAAGGAAGGGAGATCTTGATATCGGCTCAGGGCGAGCGGACGTTGCTGAACATGATTAATGAAGAGCCCCTGACGTACATAGACGAGGACCAGTACATCAAGCCGACTTTTCTTTTTGGGGACATGATTGACAAACAGTCCCAGACGAAGCCCAAGAGAGAACCCTGGGTTTTCCCCGTCGAGAGTATGGTCTTGTATCTGCCAACGATGCCGAAAGATTATCCCATCTCGACTTTCTCCCATGCGACACATTCCAGAAGGATATCGTGGACGCTGACTCCCGATCTTCATGGCAAGCCGGGGAAGATCTTTCATCTGAAAGGAGTTGATCAGGGGTCGTTTGTCAGCCTCCCTTCCGGCGTTGTGACGCTGTTCAGGGGACTGTGCCCGGACAGCATCCCGAGTGAAGACAGTTCAGTGATCCAGCCGGTCCAATTACCGACTTTCTGCAACGACTTCATGGGGTGAGGGGGGTATACCCCAAGGAGAATCGTCGGTGCAATGGCTGGATCACCCCAACAAACCTCCGATGGGCTTGCCTAGTTGACTGGGCCTTGAAGCATTTTTGGACAGAGTTGGAGGTCATCAGACTGTATGCTGCTGTGAGTGCGATGAGTGTTGGGTTGGCTCCCAACCCTAACCTATTTCTGGCACTGATGGAGCGATACATTTCGCTCACCGGGACCTTCGCCACTCCACTGGGGGAGTTGGGGTTGGCCCTCCATGAGATGGCAGTGATCTCGAGACTGCCGATGGGGGATACCCCATATGAAGAGTATGTTCCCACCAACCGGGAGTTGGAGAACTCGGACCCTCGGGTTGTGGAGGTGTATCAGGAGCTGATGTGCCACTACTTTGCGTGCACTACTTTTTATGATGAGCCTTCTGATTTGGCTCATACCACTAAGTGGATGTCCTACCTCTTCTTCCACCGGGCCAGGGCCGTCAAGTTGAAGAAAGTTTCGGGGGGCAAGAATGAGCCCGTGAACTGTTTGGGCGTGCTCAGTGCCCAGGTCGTCGAGGATCTTATGGAGGATGCTAAAGCTCCAGATCAGATTCTCAATGACGGGGTAGGAAAGTACCCTGAAGGCACTAAGGCCTATAGTTACTTAAGGCGCTGCCGCAGGCCTCTGTCTAAGGAAGCCAGGCTGGCTGGCTTTCTCTCCATATGGCTGCGTCGAGTAGTGGTTCCCGGCATCGCGTCCATGGACCGCATTCACCGGAACATCCTGTAGCCTGCCGTGCGTCTGGTATTCGGGGCAAGACTGGGTTTGCTCCCTGCCATGGTGTGCCGTATACAGGCTGGTTTAAGAGCCATGACTGATGGACTGCTCGTTGATGAAGCTCGGCGTGATAGCTTTCCTGGGGTAGAGTTACCATACCTGTATTTGATGGGATGGTTAATTCTCCACAACCCCCGGGTGATGTCTCCCGGCCCTGGCAGTAGTTCGGGTGGTAGTTTCTTGCTGAACTACAAGGACTCTCCCTGAAACGTGAACACAGTTTTAGACTGTCGGCTAGTGCTGAGCCTCAGTCATGGCTGGAAGCTCCTCTGCACTGTCCCCTCTGTACATCGCAATCAGTCGGGGGTTAGGCTTGAGGATTTAGGTGGAAAGAAGACCAATCTTTCTCCGAAAGTTTTTGATTGGTTGGTCTACATCAGACCATCCCATTTGCTGTACAGGAGCGAAGATCATTGCTTCTTCGAGCCCTACTTGCCTAGTCAGTTCGCCAGGCAGTTTGGGTACGATCAGCTGCACGTGGGCAATGCCGTCACCAGCTTCAGGTCCAGGGGCGGACTCATTGATGGAGCCAGAGGATGGCGATATTTTATCATGGGTTGCACGAGAGCAATCTTTATCGTGCCGGTCGTCACACTCTCCATGGAGATGCGCATCCTCTATTCGTATGCCCAGTTCTACGTGGAGATCAATATCTTCCATCACGATTTTGACATGCGTGGAAGCTTTAGGGTACCTTCTTCCAAGCCTGAGGGAAGAGTCAAAGTCCCCTCGGTTTCTTCTAACGAGGGTGAGGAGTCCGTCACTCCGGATGAGCCTCTGGTGTCGGTGTCGAGGTGTGAAGTGCCTCCTCCTGCGGGGGCTTTGGCAGTCTCTGGGAAGTGAAGGGCTCCTGCTTCGAAGGAGACTTCCCCTCGCAAGAGGAAAAAGAAGACGGTTGCTCGTTCTCTCCGGATTCCTGGTATCGAGGCTCCTAGAGAGGAACCTGCTATCTCCCCTGTTGGGGATATCTCTTTGATTGGAGGTTACTCGCCTTTCGGAGAGGGACCCTCAGTTTCGGCTGGCGGTGTCGGAGAACCCCTGCTTGAGTCTGCCATTGCTGCCACCGCCTCCGGTAGTGGAACAAAATCGCCTGGCGAGATTCCAGCTGACAAACCTCGACCGCGTTTTAGTGAAGGCTCGGTAGAGCACCTGGTGGTGTCGGTAGGCCCACCCCCTTCTCCAGGTATGACAGTTCACATTGCGTCATTAAGGCGTTATTTAGCTACGTGGGCTGCAGATGCGGCATATATACCGTTGGCTATGGGTAAATGTCATCTTTATGTCTCCTCTTAGAAACATTACCATCATATTGATATCAACTTTCTTGTCCTCTTCTCAGGGGACGGCATCCACGGGGAGTATAGCGTTGAAGCGCCTTCTGGCTCTGCTCGGGCTCCTGGCGATGATACGGAGGGGCCCAACTTCGAGGAGGAAATATCTTCGGGGGCCAGCTCGCCCAGAGTGGTTTCGTCAGCTCAAGAGGAGGACGAACCCGTTATCGTGACCTCGCCTCTTGCGAGTATGCCGATGACTTCGACCGTTGTTATCGCACCTCCTTCAGTCGTACGACCCGCTGAGGCGGCGGCTGTGGCCACCTCTTCTGCAATCATTCCTGGAGGGGGACTTGCTAATATCGCGGCCACTTCTGGCGTCCAATCGGATCTAGTCGCACTGACCGAGCAATACACCAGCCTCTTTTACACCAGTTTGAAAACGCTGATATCAATGGTGTTGGCGAAGAATCTAGACTTCGAGCGTCTGAAGAAGGCTTCTCAATTTTTGATCGGGGAGGTCAGGGAGTTCGGCGATTCTAGGGTAGCTGATGCCCTGGAGGTGATGGTTAATGGTTTGGAGCAACCTATTAATGAATACTTACAATTGGCTCAGGGCAGCCTTGAAGCTGAGGTCCAGGCCAGATATAACCTCATGATTGCGTAGCTTACTAAACAGCTGGAAAGCCTAGATGACTCCATCAAAGCGCATAAGCTGGAGATGGATAAAAGAAAAGCTGTCGTGGAGGAAGCTCTTGCTCTTCAGACGAAGTGCCAATCCGAGCATGAAGGGAACGTAGCGAGGGCCCACAAGTTGAAGGAAAAACTCGCTCTGGCAGAGGAGTGGGCTTCTCAGTCATTGGCAGGTCTAGATGTAGCGACTGGTCGACTGAGGGCAGCACGACGGGATCTGGAACGCGTAGAAGCTGCCCGTGCTGGCTCTCTTCGGGCAAGGGCCGAACTGTCCTTTACGACCAATCCCGAGGCATGGCTGGAGCGGGCCCGCGCTGATGCCTTGGTTTCCAGGGATGAGAGGATAGCTGTACTGGTACAGCTGATTCGTGACCTGATCGCTCCTCCACAATGATGTACCCTTTCTTCTTTTTGCTTCCCGAATGTAATTCTGCTCTCTTTTTTTTGGGAATAAATAAAAGTGACTCTTTTCTGACTTTATAGACCCATCATTTCAGAATGTAAATGACAGATTTGGGTGAGAGTAATATCAGAGGTAGTATGAATGTGATAGACTCTTGATAACCTTTTAGCAGGATATATCTATTCAGAGGTCATACGGACATGATAGAATATGACCCAACTAGTTTCGTTTTTGGAAGTAGTTTTGTCAGAATTTGAGATTCTCACTATATTCCACTTGAGCAGGAGAGTTTAAGCGTAGTACCTTTTCAGGAATTTACCGTTGATAGGAACCATTAACAGGTCTCCATTTGTCTGGGCTAACCGGTAAGCGCCGTTTGAGAACGTTGTCTCGATCACATAAGGGTCTTCCCACTTGGGCTGGAATTTGCCTTTACTCCTGTGAGTAAGGATCATCGGCCTTCTTACGGCTAAAACTAGCTCGCCGACTTTGAACACTCTTTACTTTACTTTATGATTGAAAGCTTTGGAAATGCGTGCTTGGTAGAGCGCGATGCACTGTTGAGCTTGGAGGCATTTCTCGTCTAATCCTTCTAGCTCTTTAAGCCTTAACAGGTCATTCTTTTCTTGAGTCAGCTCATTAGTTACGGCTATCCTGAGCGACGGGATCTGGATTTTAATGGGGAGAACTGCTTCGCTCCCGTAGACCAGTAAAAATGGGGTACAACCTGTCGGTGTTCGTACCGTTGTACGGTATGCCCAGAGGCATTCGCCCAGCTTCTCATTCCAATCTCTTTTATTTGAAGAGACGAACTTCTTCAAGAGTTTGATAATGGTTTTGTTGAAAGCTTCCGCCAAACCATTAGCAGCTAGATAATATGCCGTAGAGGCAATATTATGTATCCAATTTTTATCACAAAATCGATAAAACGCTTGGCTGATGAACTGAGGCCCATTGTCATGGATTATCCTTCAGAGAATTCCAAAGCGATAAATAACGTAATGCTTGATAAAGCTGATTATATTAGACGCCTTTACCTCAGCAAGAGGGATCGCCTCTGCCCATTTGGAGAAGTAATCCATGATGGCCAGTATGAACCGGTGACCTCTGGAAGAAGACGGGTGAATAGGACCAATGATATCCATACCCCATGCTTCGAAAGGCCAGGATGCAACCGTAGGATGTACATATTCAGACGGTTGATGTATGAAGTCTGCATGAACCTGACAGGCTCTGCATTGTTTTGCATAGTTGATCACGTCTACGATGATAGTGGGCCAGTAATAGCCTATTCTCCTGATACGATCCTGTAGCTTAGGACCGGGTTGATGCACTCCGCACACGCCGTTGTGAGCTTCCCGGATAATCTGCTGTGCTTCATCGTTAGAGAGACATCTCAATAGCAGTCTGTCGTAGGTCCGGCGATATAGGCATTGTGAAGATGCATCGAAGTAGAAGCGTAATGATCGTCTTTTGACGGATACTGCTTTTTTGGGGTCCTCCGGCAAGATTCCGTATGCGACGAAATCTATGAAGGGACTTCTCCAGTCTCTTCTAGGGGGATCTGTGTTCACAGCGCAGCTGCGTTCTATGTAAAAGTTGTTCTTCACACAGAATAAATCTCTGTTAAGAAGGATTACCGAATCCTGTCTTCTTATAGGAGTGGCTAAATCCGCAGCTAGACTGGCTAGGGCATCAGCTTCCAAATTCTGAGATCGAGGTACATGCTCTAGGAAGAACCCTTTGAATGTCATGGCTATCTCGACCGTTGCTTGGTGATAGGGGAGGAGGTCTGGATTCCGGACTTCATATATTCCCCTGACTTGATTGACTATAAGCAGAGAATCACCGAAAGCTTTCAGGGACTCGACCCCCAGATCTTTGGCGACTTGGAGCCCGATTAGCAGAGCATTGTACTCTGCCACATTGTTGGAGCATGGCTCGCTAAGAGAATACGCTCGGTAGATGACGAGTTTATCAGGAGTGACCAGGACGATTCCTACCCCTGAAACCACGTTTCCCTTGGGACCAATCCTGGAGGTGCCGTCGAAGAACAGCTGCCATGCGTCACTTTCCATTGCGAAATTACATTCTGCAACTTCGTCAGGGATGTCCTCGTATAATTTGGAGGCCTCCGGGATCGGATGAGCAGCTAGGAAGTCGGCCAGCGCTTGGCCTTTGATGGACTTCTGCGGGACGTATACCATGTCATATGGTGTTAACAGCATCGCCCAAGTCGCGAGTCGGGAATTAAGAGCACTTGGCTTGCTTATCAGTACTCGAAGAGGGTTGATCCTGGAGATGATATGAATAGTCTGGCCGGTGACATAGTGCCGCATCTTCTGGATAGCGAATATCAGAGCCAAGCATTCTTTCTCCACTGGGTTGTACCGGTGTTCGGCTCCGACCATCATCCTGCTGAGGTAGTAGATAGCCTGTTCATGACCCATGTCGTTCTTCTGTACGAGAAGAGTTCCTAGCGAATGATCCATCGCTCGGACGTACAGCAAGAATGGTCTTCCCATGATGGGAGGCACCAGAACTAGCGGACTGGTGAGGTAGCATTTGATGTCTCCGAACGCTTGTTGACAGGTTTCGTCCCATATGAAGGATACGCCTTTCTTCATGAGATACGAAAAGGGCTGACATCTTCCTGAGAGGTTGGATATGAATCTCCGGATATAAGCCAGACGGTCTTGAAATCCCCGGAGTTCCCTCAGATTGCGGGGCGGTCGTATTTCTACGATGGCCTGGACTTTGTTAGGGTCCACTTGGATGCCTTTGGCGGTAATAACAAATCCCAGGAATTTGCCACTAGATACACCCAGAAAGGACTTCGTAGGGTTCATCTTGAGTTGATGTTGGCGCATTAACTTGAATACCGTCCTCAAGTCTTGAATGTGATCATCTTTGAGGCGACTCTTGACGGCTATGTCATCCACGTAACATTCTACTATTTTATGTAAATGTTCATGGAATATGTTACTCATAGCCCGTTGGTATGTAGCCCCTGCGTTCTTCAATATGAAGGGCATGACCGTATAGCAATATACCCCCAACGGGGTCCGAAAGGCAGTATGCTTCTCGTCTTCGGGATGCATCTTGATCTGATTGTACCCTTAAAATCTAGTACGGGTGCCAAGTTGAGATGACAACCGATGTGATAATCGATAGCCAAAAACTCGAAGAGTTTGTTCGGAGGTAATATGAATATGACAAACTTCTTGGATGCAATTCTATCAGGGACGGAAGTGCATATCTGCTCAGAGGTAATATGGACATGACAGTCTTCGTGGACCTAACACCACTGGTGTACTTAGAGTTAAGTACGGGTGCCAAGTTGAGATGATAATCGATATCAGAGGTAATATGAACATGATAATTGATAGCCGATTTTAGGAAGGTTTGTTCAAAGGTAATATGGATATGACAAACTCCTAGGATGCAATTCTATCAGGGACGGAAGTGCATATCTGCTCAGAGGTAATATGGACATGGCAGTCTTTGTGGACCTAACACCACTGGCGTACTTAGAGTTAAGTACGGGTGCAAGTTGAGATGACAATCGATGTGATAATCGATAGCCAAAAACTCGAAGAGTTTGTTCGGAGGTAATATGAACATGACAAACTTCTCGGATGCAATTCCATTGGGGACGGAAGTGCATATCTGCTCAGAGGTAATATGGATATGGCAGTCTTTGTGGACCTAACACCACTGACGTACTTAGAGCTAAGTACGGGTGCTAAGTTGAGATAACAATCGATATCAGAGGTAATATGAACATGATAATCGATAGCCGATTTTAGGAAGGTTTGTTCAGAGGTAATATGGACATGACAAACTCCTAGGATGCAATTCCATCGGGGACGGAAGTGCATATCTGCTCAGAGGTAATATGGACATGGCAGTCTTTGTGGACCTAACACCACTGACGTACTTAGAGTTAAGTACGGGTGCCAAGTTGAGATGACAATCGATGTGATAATCGATAGCCAAAAACTTGAAGAGTTTATTCGGAGGTAATATGAACATGACAAACTTCTTGGATGCAATTCCATCGGGGACGGAAGTGCGTATCTGCTCAGAGGTAATATGGATATGGCAGTCTTTGTGGACCTAACACCACTGGCGTACTTAGAGCTAAGTACGGGTGCTAAGTTGAGATGACAATCGATAGCAGAGGTAATATGAACATGATAATCGATAGCCGATTTTAGGAAGGTTTGTTCAGAGGTAGTATGGACATGACAAACTCCTAGGATGTAATTCCATCAGGGACGGAAGTGCACATCTGCTCAGAGGTAATATGGACATGGCAGTCTTTATGGACCTAACACTACTGGCGTACTTAGAGTTAAGTACGGGTGCTAAGTTGAGATGACAATCGATGTCAGAGGTAATATGAACATGATAATCAATAGCCAAAAATTCAGAGAGTTTGTTCGGAGGTAATATGAACATGACAAACTTCTTGGTTTTAAGAAATGAAATGCTTGGATGATGAACATAAGCTTATGTCTGGACAATTCACTGTGGAGAGTTTTTCTTGAGTGAAGATAGTCCTAAAGAATCCACTGGATAGACCTTTTTAGGGACTCTTCCTTAGGTACATTTTTGAAGAGAGCAAATTGTTACGTAAAAAATAAAAAAAATCCAATTGGTGAGGACCGTTCCCTTGTTTACAGATTCAAAGTGATGACCTTGGCCTCGATCAACTCCTGAATTTTCCTTTTTAGCACATAACATGCCCTTGTGGGGTGATGAGTGTACCGATGGAAGAGACAATAATCTGGGTCATCCACTTTGCCAGCCCTCTCATGATGTCTGATGTCGGGTAGCTGAAGCTTGCGCTCTTTTATCAACATATCGAAGATTTCAATGATGTTGTCTTCATTGAAGGAGGAAGTCCCTTTCGGTTTTCGAGTTTTTGATGCCTGAATTTTACGGTTTTACGGGAAGATCGTCATCGTTGCATCATCTTCGGATCGTGAGGGAATTCTACCCCCAGCTTGGGATGCTGCCTTGTTTTGCCGAGGTAGGCTACCCCCAGACAAGCCATAGCATCTGTCCACAGAAGCTGATTTAGAAGGAGCTGACTTTGGTTGTACAGGATTAGACCTTGAAGATTCGGGTTTTGCAAGAGATGCAGTATACCCCAACCCAAAATGAGCTTGTTGCCGATAAGAATTACAATGCATCGATGTTCGTCTGCCCTTTCCATTGTTGAGGCCTGGCTTTAGCTTCAAATCATAACCCATGTTTTGTATAATTTTTAACACTTGCGGGCTATATCTGTGGATTTGTATTTTGCCAGTTTCAGACTCACAAAATTCTTCCTGCATGATCGGGCTGCTTCGTATGCGATCGAAGACTATTGGATGTTGGTCATCCCGAGTTGGAGGGATAGTAAAGATGGAATCTTCATGTGGTCCACTTGTCATGACGATATTAGATGTTGAAGCATCCTCCCACAAGAACTCCCCGCGTTTGACCGTTAGGAGAACTGAAGCCTGTTTATGATCTTCGTCTTTGTGTTTCTGGATCAGATAATTGTGCAAGTCACGAGGAGTAGAAGAAGAAGATGACGGCTTGTTCCTTCTGTTTCCATCAGTGGGCATACGGAGATTGGGCACCATGGTTTTCCCTGTGCCACCTGTGTACAACAGGTTGGCCATCTGGGTGGCGGATAATCCCCGGGGAGGGTGTCTTTCCGCAATCTGAGCTTGCTTTACGCCGTGGGACTTCGCCTGGCGTAATTTGGAGATCTGCTCAGACTGGCATAAAGCTGAAGAGGTCCTCAATCGGCCATCGGCTTCCCGCGTAATCCGGAGAGTAGGCAGATTGCTCCCTCGCTGACGTAAAGGCCGAGAAGTTGAGTACTCTGTCGCTTGCTTCCCCTTGCAGAAATCACAGCGCTCATCTGGTTCCCCGTAGAGGTCAGATGTTGTCTTGCGCACGGAGCATGATTTGTACTTCCAATTTGGCGCTGAGGCATCATCAGAAGTTTTGTCTATACCGCGCGTAGCGGGAGACTGGTTTCTATGCGTAGAGCGCAGTGGATACTTCTGGGTTAGCGCTGAGGCTTTGCCCGAAGTTTTGTCTGTACCGCGTGTAGCGGAAGACTGGTTTCTACGCGTAGAGCGTAGTGGATACTTCTGGGTTAGCCCTGAGGCTTTGCCCGAAGTTTCGTCTGTACCGCGCGTAGCGGGAGACTGAATTTTACGTGCAGGGCACGGAGGGAGCAATGCTACAACCTCATTGGTCGGAGAGATCGGAGAGTCCACAGGAATGGTAGAGGATGTCTTGGGCATCCAGACCTTGCGCAGCTTCCTGTTGTCTTGGACGGAGAGAGGATGAGAGCTACCCCCGGTTCGAAGCATATCTTCGTAGGCAGACTAGTCGAATTGGACGACCAGTGTCTTCTTCTCGGTTCCTACAGATACCGCATCGTGTTGAGCAATTACTTCCTCATCAGAAGAGAAAGACATCCTCAGCAGAGTCTCTATCTTATTTGTGGTAGAAATCGAAAGAATAAAAATGTATTCAAGATGGGGTTTACACGAAACCCGCCTTCTTTGGTTTACAAACAAACTTGTGCAATTTGATCCTATACGAGGATGTAGGAGTACAATTTATTTAATCTAGGTAAATATTGCTATAGGTGTCTGATCTGCAGTCGATCACTTTAGCCCTTGGACCACACGATGATGAAGAAGTGCCATAGAAGACAGGAAGTAGCTTCGAATATTGCAAAAGAGGGTGGATGTACGATGCCAAAGTCGTCGATCCCTGCTCCTTGACTGAGCTCCGGATTCTCTCTCTCTCTCTCTCTCTCTCTCTTTCTCTTGACCTCAGGTTCGATCTTTCTTGGAAGTTCGACCTTGGGTCTGATATTGGTTTTCTTGACCAATTTCTGACCTCCCAATCTGTAGACCTTGGATCTGATATTGGTTTCTTGACCAATTTTCTCGAACTTGTTCCTCATTGATCGAGGTCTCTATTTATAGAGTTTTAGTGATAGTGACCACTCTGTCGGTGTAGAAACCGAGGAGTAGAAAGTACAGTACCCCGTTACACAACGGTTAAAATAACCAATGTCTGCGTATAGATGATCCTTTGAATGAGCGTGTGATGCGGGTCCAACTAAGGGACAAAACGCGTATAATCGCTACGAAGATCACGGCGTAGAAGCCACGTAGGTAGGTATCCCTCGTGTAGAAGAGTTGGGCATAGAAGCCAATGTCTGTCATCCTGGCGTAGAAGCCGAGTGGTCATAGAGGCCGAGTGGGCGTAGAAGCCGAGTAGTCATAGAGGCCGAGTGGGCGTAGAAGCCGAGTGAGCACCGGAGCTGAATGGGCGTAGAAGCCGCTC